>JAYMFT010041419.1:0-15594 GCA_038088735.1 Panulirus argus | reverse complement strand
GACCCATACATACACTGAATATTCTTACCAACCAATCAACAACACAGTCACCCCCTTTCTCAATAAATTCAACTGCAGTACCATATAATCCTTACGCCTTACTGCATTTCATCTTCCCCAAGGGTTTCACCACCTCCTCTCTCTCCTCCAAAACCACTCTCTCTGACTCTCTCACTTTGCACCCCACCCCGACCAATACACCCTACATCTGCCATTCTATCATCAAACACATTCAACAATCTTTCAAAATACTAACTCCATCTCCTGCTCACTCCATCACTCCCTGTTATATACATATATATTTGGGAGCGGGGTGCTGGAAATCCTCCCCTCCTATTTTACTCTTCCAAAAGAAGGAACAGAGACATGGGCCAAATGAGGATTTTCCCTTCTGAGGTTCGGTCATCTGTATATATTAATGTATATATTAATTTATCATCTCTGATGCCTGTTCCATTCTGGAACTCTCTCAGGGGGGATGGCCACGGCAATAGAGTCTCCATAACTAGGTAACTCCAGTGCTGCTTCTTAGCCTTTAGTGCCTCTTCCTTAAACAGGCCACTGGCTGAGGGCAAGTCAAGTGCAGTGTTTGCAGAGGCTTCTACTTAATGTTCCTGCTGACTGCTTCTAGCTAATGGTTATGCCTAATGATCCTGCCTACTATTTTTTACCTAATGTTGCTACCTAATGCTCCTTCCTAAATGTTCCTACCTACTAATTCTCTCTATTGCTCCTCCCATTTTGCCAAAAGGCAGGATTAACTCATAGCGCTCACTAAAGAAAATCTAGAGTTATGAAGAATGAGCTGTGTCAGTTAGTGCTGTCAAGTGTTATACATGACAAGGAAAGATTGTAATTTTGTGGACCGAATGCCAGTAGTCCATGTGTGGTGAGGCTGAAAGAAAAGACAGCTACCTGTTTCAGAGGAGTGTGTGTATGTTTGTTTCATACTTGATCACTTGTGTGCATGTTTGTTTCATACTTGATCAGTGTTTCCTTTGTTAGCAAGGTAGCACCAGGAACAGACAATGAAAGGCTGTATCCGCCCACAGTTTTCATGTGTAATGAAGCAAAACCACAGCAGCCCATCCACAACCAGGCCCCAGAGACCTTTTCATGGTTTACCATGGACACATCACATGCCATGGTTAAGTTCATTGACAGCATATTGACCCCTGTATACCACATTATTCCAATACACTTTATCCCATGCATGCCTTTCACCCTTCTGCATTTTCAGGCCCCGACCACTCAAATTTTTTTCACTCCATCCTTCCGTTTCCGTTTCCAACTTCATCTTCCCATTCAACTTGTTCCCTCCACTTCTGACTCAAATATCATTTTTTGTCAACCTTTCCTAACTCACTCCATCCATATGTCCAGACCATTTCCGCATAACCTCTTCAGCTTTCGTAACCTCACTCTTTACTACCACAGCTGTCTCTTATCCTTTTACTGATTATTCAATCAAACCACCTCACAATACATATTGTCCTCAAACATTTCATTTTTGATACATTTTTTTACTTATTTATTATACTTGATAGCTGTTTCCTGCATTAGCAAGGTAGCACCTGGAAACAGATAAAGAATGATCCATCACTCACATACACACATATATATACATACATGCACATACATACACAATAAAAACATATATACATACATATATATACACATGCATATACACACTCTCTGCCTTCTCATGTCTTTCCCAATAACTATGACCTGGCTTTTTTCAAGAGGCAGGTTTTTCACTTTCTCAAAAATTTGTAAATACTTTCCCTGTCTGTTTTTCCCCCTTTCTCAATTCTCTATATTTCAATTAGGGCCCAACCTTGATGTCGACTTTTGTCCATGACTGGAGCCTTAAGAAAAAAAAAAAAAAATGAGTTGACTTGATGTGTGAAGTGAAACATGTTATGAGAGTGGAAATCTGTCTCACCTATGGTGAGATTCTGGTTGATGCAGAAAAACAGTAGTTTATCAGTGAATCAAGGCTACACTGTTGTTGAAGAGCATCAAGGAAACAAGATGAAACTCTTGAAATCAGAGATCAATATGGATTGCCCACAGGCAACTACTCTCATCATTTCTCAAAGGTGCTCAAGGTCAACTTAGGGCACTTTTCTCCAGGCAAACCATATAGAATCAGTTCTGCTTGGATTGGTCAAAGACGAAACAAGATACCAGACAAATGTATAAGGGTGATATCGACTACCAGCTGAAAATGCTAACCGACATAAAGAATAAGGTATGAGCAAGTGAGAGTACCAAGAATGTGACAAAGATAACTCAGTTTATCAGTAAAATGCCTGTATTGTTTAGAAAGGTTAGCGTCCTGGTAAACTTATATTACATTGTTACCCAGACGACTGCAGTGGAACAGCTTACGTTCAAATACCCTCCAGCATCTCAAGACATACCAATGTTCAATTATGGGTCTAATGTGAATGAACACTGTCATTCTAGCACATATCTATAAAGATAGGTTGGACAGGATGCACCTGCAGTCTGTGAAGGATGCATTCATTTTAAGTAATGAGCATTGATTGCCTTGCTTTGGAAAATATGATTAGGCAACAAGTCCATAGCAAATCACACAGGACTGTTACTGAACATGCAGTTTCACCCTTACATACTGTGCTCATTAAAAGCAGGATTTTAAAGGGCTTTGAAGCTCCTGAACTTCCCATCTGTATTTATTTATGTTGTACCATACTACTGTAAACATTTCCTATGGTCAAGAGTTAATGGAAGCTCATCCAGGTAAAGCAAATTCTCTCAAGTAATTTTTCATAGTAGCCATGACACAGGCAAAATCATGCCCCAATCATGGGAATCATTAAAAGCAATACAGCAGAGATTCATTTGAGCTCCTCAAGTGTATACAAACCAAACTCTCAGAGGAAATTAAGGAGAGAGAAGCAGAAGGAAAAGAATTCCACAGCTTCACTGTTTGAGAAAAGAGGAGATATCATAAAAGTTGATCCTTGTGTGGTTGATCATTTGGGAAACTATGGAATGAGGGAGCTAGGTGCATGTCTGGGTCCAGGTCTTAGGGGCTGGAGCACATGCAGACGGCTCACAGGAACAGAGGCAGAAATGGTAATCTTCAGAATCAAAATAATCACAACCCATTCTAGTTGTAACACAGGAAGATACTTCAGTCATCTGCAAGATCTTGATATCATGCTCCCTCCTAGAACTTAAACCTGTAGTAAAGTCGAACTGAGGAAAAAAACTACACAGTGTATTCATTTTCCAACATGCTCTGAAATATCCCCTCAACCATACTTGATCCACCAAAGGCAGACTTTTCTGGCAGCTAGCCTTAGAATAATGCCTTTTCTTTTTGGAAAGCTTGAAGATCTGACATGAAATTAAACCTTGCCTCTCTATACTAGCAGGGCAGTAGTCATTTCTGAAATAAAAAAATATTCCCAGTATCACAAATCAAAACATTTTTTACACAGCATCAGCAATACAAGCTAAGATACATGTGTTATATCTTAGCACTTTGTTTGTTGAAAGGCAAGGGAAAGCTGTTAAGACATTGCCAATCAACCCTTAACTAGGTAAAGTTCTAATCTGAAACAATACATTATGTTTAGGTAAAAAAAAAAATCTGCTTTTTTGATGCATTCTTTTTTTGGAATCTACTATAGATAGCAAATCTTGGATGTAAGCCAACTCTACGGTGTTATTGATGTTAGTCTGGTTGATACAGCTACAATTAATCTGGTAAAAGCCTATGTTGCTATACTTTACCCAAAAGGAATTTCTGGATTACCAGGGATACAAACCTTCTCATATTAGTTCTTAAGAGCTTCCTCATCCCGAGACAGGTTGCTATGTGCCGAGACAGGTTGCTATGTGCCAGTAAGCATACATTGCTACACTTGAATCCAAAGTTACGATCAACACATTTCTCTACATATAGTGCTTATGTAAAATATAAACTAGTCATACTAAAATGAAAAGAAAATGCAAAACATAAACAAAAGTTACTGAAAAAGTGACCATTACAAAGAAGTCACAGACACACTGCAAGCCATGCCAAATCACAGATGACCAGAGCATGCGGCAACAGTGTGAGCATGTATAATGAAAGATGGCAGACAACTGCACAGTCCTATTTCTCATGACTAAAGATAGTCAAAGAAGATGAATCTTTGAGAATAGACCTCCTTTTGGGTGTTAAAACGGTGTATGAAACCCTATGAGGTAAGTACTCTCAAAAGCTCATGTGGTTAGGTCAGCAGTGGAGAAACAATGTGACGTAAATGTGGTAAGCCCTTACAGCTTCCCTATGGAAGGTGTATGAATAGACAATGATGAGTAAGACAACTTTATTTTGTACAAAGAATCCTTTGAAGTACAATATCACACAAGACATTCATGAAGAAAGGTACCTACAGCAAGCTTGATACCCATACTCCAACATAAGCATTCTATAAACTTCTTTATAGTGTATTATACATTTAATATTGTGGTATGAAAACACTTTAACAAACAGAATGAACTATATCTGAATGAAAATAAATAGGTATACATTTCATAAGGGACTGTAACTCTATACCTTCCATAAAGGACTCTCACATTGCAAACTTTTACATTGTTTTCAAGAAGTTATTGAAATCCTGAACTGATGTTTTAGCAACATTTAAACTAAAGTCTGCATCATTACCAGCAACTATAGCAAGTGGAGATACATAATTTGACTTCAAGGGATCATATTGGTTACGTCCTAAGAGTTTAAGGTAACTGTGACGTTGCTTTAATCTGAAGTCTCTGGACAGGAGAATCTGGGGAAACTGAACCAGCTGAGCATGAGTTAAACCCATATCACTGTGGATGAAGTCAAATCTTCTCAACAATGATACACCATCTGAAAATGTATTAATAAGAATTACTCTTAAAATATAATCCATGGTAAACTAGTATCAAAACATAACATTGTTCCTAATGAAATGTAATTTCAGAAACAAGAGACCCTCTGCATGTTAGAACCATACTAGGCACTGGTTCTTCACCCAAAAAGTTTTTCATACTTTTTTGCAATTTCCTGCATTAGCAAAGTAAAATCAAAAGGAGATGAACAAAATGGCACTCATTTGCTCACTTACACTCTCTAACTGTAAGGACATTTTAGAAAGATTGCTGCCATTCAAACTACCTGCAAATATCCTCACATCATCTAGCAAAAACTCCTCAATTGTATTCAGTAAGGTGTGATCAAACCTACATATCTTTAAAAATGAGAGGGAAGGTAAAAGAACTTTCTAGTATCGCTAGCATGACACTCGCACATATGAGAAGCAAAATTATATCTTTTCCCTACCATTTAGCATGAACTATCCATGATGAAGCAGATTTAAAATAGGGATGCATTATAGTATGTAACACTCAAAAGGAGGAAAAGATCATCTTGCATTTCTTTATCTGATTTCCAAAAACAAAAATGGATTTAGCACTAACCATGTCATAGTTAGCCACACATTAAATTTGCTCAAAGTTTTGTAATGAAGAAAATTAGAAAAAAGGGACAGTTGTGAGAGTGACAGAAAAAAGGAAAATTTATGACATTACAGTATAATAAATCGTTTTGGCAAATCTTGTTGCAAAGATGCAAAGGAAAATGATCAAAATGAAGAGAAATAAACAAATAGACAGGCAAAGAGGCAGATAAAAAAAAACACAATGTGACATATATCAACAATACATTTGTAAATGTAGGAACAATACTTACGTGCCATCCAAATTTTGGGTTTCGTCAAAAGCAGGCTCTTCATCTCTGTCTGAGTAAACCCCATTTCTTCCAGTACAGCAAAAGATGTTCGCTGGAAAGAAACAGTATGAAGTGCAATAATCAACAGCACATTCTAACTGTACAAACAGTATTTATGTTCATAGAAGAAGACAGCTACACTGGACAGTCATCAGGTTCATAAGACAACTTTGAAGAGGGTCATCCAAGGCCTATCCTTGCCTAGCTTACTTAAAATTGGTATAGTAGTTTCAGAGGAGAAGAATGAAACATGAAAATTAACATGGGATGATGACAAACAAAGATGGATGACAAAGGATGTAGGACGCAAGTGATAACAAAAGCTCACTTGGCCTTCTGCCATGTAACCTAGATATGCAGTATGCAAACAAATAGCAGGGCACAGGTAAATGGGAGACAGTAAAATAGTACTGGAGAAGAAGCCATTACAGCAAAGAGAATTTGAAAAGAGCTGAAATTCATCTATAAACAGAACAAAAGTTGTTAGTGTTGTGATTAGCAAGTCGTTCAATACTGGCTATAGAAAGTGTGTACAGCAGAGGAGATAAGTGGATGCATATGAAATGAATGGAAAAAAGCGGTGGTTCTTGTGATGTGCGAAGATAAACGGAATAAAGCTATTGTTACAGTTACTTAGAATCGATGGTTATAGCTCTGACAATAACTTAAATGGTAGAACCATAATCAATCAAGTAAAACATATTTTGAATCATTTGTAAGTGAGAGATAGAATGTGCTCCACAGTAGGTTGTAGAGAAAGATATGGAGAAAGTATATAAATAGCATTATCTTCTTTTGAGAAATTAAAAGAAGCAATGAAATGAAAAGGATCTTTGGGATAACTGTTGAATGCCATTGTTTCTAAGACAGTAGCAGTATTTGTGTGAAAGTACAATGGAATGAAATACTGTCTGAATTAATGTGGGAATACATGAAGGTTGTAAAGAGCTATCAACAGTGATTAATACTTTTCTGAATGGAGCATTTTGTGAGATGAGAATGATATAGGTGATTACCGGTAAAAGTGAGCCCTGGTAGAGGAGAATTAAGTTGCTATAGCACATGATGTTATTAGCTCCACCATATGGTGAAGTGTTATTTCGATGATGAATGCAGAGGGATGATGACAAAGAGTAAGTGCAAATATACACATGGTATAAAAACAGAAGTCTCACTGTAATATTTGTCTGAATGGGATAGAACTAGAAACTGTTTATGCTTTGTGAGTGATGATAAATAAAGATGAAAATGGGAAAACAATAATGCAAGAAACTAGTACATTACCAGTACTACCCACCTGGGCATCAAAAGGGTTAGTGATGGCTGCGTAGTGAGCCAGCACTTCAGTGGTTGTCAAGTTACACTCCTCTGACCCATGTAGCTGTCTTTTCTTTCTGCTTCACTCACACATGGACTACTGGCATTCTTTCCACAAACATAAACTCTCTCCTTGTCATGCATAACACTTGAAAACACTAATGCACACAGCTCCTTCTTCGTAACTCTAGATTTTCCTGTGGTGAGTACATGTGCTAGCCCTGCCCTTTAGCAAAATGGTAGGAACAATACATAGAAGTAGTAGGTAGGAACAATAAGTAGAAGTAGTCAATATGAATATTAGGTAGGAGCTTCTGCAAACGCTGCACTAGACTGGCCCTCTGCCAGTGGTCTGTTTAGGATGAGGCACTAAAGGTTAGGAAGTGGCACTGAAGTTTACTAGTTATGGAGACACTATTGCTGTGGCCACTGTTCCTTAAGGGAACAGGCATCAGAGATATAGATAGATAGATAGATAGATGAAGATAGATACTGTGGTCTCACTGCTATGCTTTTTAACTTATCCATAGACATGACACTGCAACTGTAATTTCTTCCCCGCTTATTAACCACACAATTTGACAAATGCCTCTTTATTTCCTTTTCTTTATTATCCTGTTTTTAATTTACCATACTATGGACATAGCATTAGCTTTCACCATATCCCTTCTTACTCACAGTACCCTAGAGGTGACATGAAGACATACATCTACACTCTTTCTTTTCTCAAACAGTGCATACAGCCACAATTTCCTCCAGTCAACAATCTCTTTTCTCACTTATGCCTCACCATAATGTCCAGCTGAATTTTCATTTCTGTCAGTCTCCCTTTCCATTAAGGCTTAACTGTACCCAATACATCCACATAATTCATCCTCCTTGCTTGCTTAATCCTTACCCTTAACATTCCAAACTACTACAAAATTAACATAAAATTTTTCAGGCTTGTTAAGGCAATACATATGTATCTTTCAGTAAGGAAAGTGGTAGATACTTTAGGCCTATCATAGCAAAATTAACAAAAAATTTCAACCATCATTAGGAACCAAAATGTCTGATGTGCCACTATATTTTCACTGTGCAAATGGTCTACCAATAACTGCCTTAACAAAGGATTTCCTATATACAGATAAATCAAATAAAGGGGACTGACAACAGAAAAATGTTACACAGGAGAGTTCTATATAAACATAAATACTGATCAACCCTCTACTAATAATATTGTGCATCCATTAAGAAATAAGGAAACCATATTTACCTTAATTTGGTAAAGGTTAAGTGTGACTAGTCGAGGCTGTTTTGCTGCTAGAGAACGAACTTCAGCTCCACTTAAATCAAAATTTCGTTGAAAATATCCTAAACGATTATCAATCCTAACACAGCTGAAAAATAAAAGTACCATATATTGTAATATCTGATTGGGAATGGTACAAGAATATTTCATACCTGATTGCCATTTCCCATGTTAAAAATATGAATATTTCAGTCAAATATCCTTAACAACTAAGTTAAATCATATCTTCATACCTCTGCAATTTCTCCCATCTCACGCAATTTCTCAGTCAGTTCTTCCAGTTCTCCTTTGGTCTTCCCTTTTCACATTCTCCTAGTTATATAAGTCAAGTACCTTCCTAACAGCAAGTATTGTGACATAATTTCTGACATTACATGAACAGAAACCAATTATTCTCCAAATTACTAATAAAACAAATACATTTTATAAAAATAATAGCAATAATTTCCCATAAAAGTATGCAACTGTACCCTGACAACTGATGAACAAGATAATAGCAATATCTGATGGTAGTCCTTACAAGAAAGTGTACCTACCTAAAGAGAAGCCAATTTGGGTTCTTCAAGATGATACGTGTAATCTGATCAGAGGTAAATTTCATAGTCTGAAGATAGTTGAGACGAGTTTTAAGATCATCTAGGTTTTCCTTGAATATAAGTGGATTAATAGTCAGCCATCGACCAAGATCCTCTGCCGCTACACCCACATCATTTAAAAACCTAAGAGCAAAATTAATGCTTCAGCTTACTAGTATAATTATAGTTCTAGATCAGTATCTGGTCTCTCCTGTAAACAGATGGTTATAATTGCCACCTTTTGTATCAAAAAAGCTTAGTTTTGAATCATGTTTATTTCTTCACAATATAAAGAAGTCATTGGCATAATGATACCCGTCCTGTAGGCAGTTAATCATTTTATCAAAAAATCAAAGACTGAAAGAAAGTTAAGGTGTTAATAACTGGCAACATCTTACATCTCCCTCATACATAATTCTGTTCTTCATTTAAAAGCTCTTATTGTCACACCAAGAGCCTAATATCTGGGCAACCAGTCTTCGTGCATGCTTGATGGGTCCTTCTGTGCATTAGATCCACTCTACCCTCTAATTTGTCTTTCATGACACTAATTCATTGGTAAATTGCCTTTAATGACACAGAGTATTCCAGTTACAGAGATCATCCAAACCAACTTAAGCAAGGAGGAAATATAAATCTACTGATGCTTTATATCAATGACCAAAGGAAAACAAAGTTTCATCCATACATAAAACCACTGATCTGTATAACCACAAGACAGGGAAGATGCTCCAGATTAAATAGACAACTCAAAGAAAAATTACAAAAAACAGGTTGTCTAGAAACACAAAGGAACTTTGAACCCCATACTTTGCAAAATCAACGTTTAACTAACATAATACATTGCTTATGACCCTACTGTACTAATTCATGTGCTGCTGAAAAATGTTTGTGTATATTCCATGAACTTATACCAGTGTGTTTTTACTGTTGGGCAGGTCCAAATTTGTCCAATTATTTTGCAGTTTTTTAAGCTCAAGTTCCTTTCTGCAATGCCCTTACTGTACCATCAGTATTCTCACTGACTTAATTTTTCTGGCTTCTCTGGTCTCCATGGAAGATTATACATTACCAGGGCATTTGGCAGACTTTCTATCATTGTTGTGCCTAAATTGTACAATTAAGAGGGCCCTCTGTTTAACAAAGTCTCATGGAATTTGATATTTGCTCTCACTAAACAATGGCTAATCCACCTACTTTTCTGTCAACCTTCTCTTTCCTTTTTATTCTATATCCCAAGAGAAAATCGGAAGCAATTCAGTTTACTTACTAATTTTAGTCTCAGCTATACCTGTGATGTTTGCTCATGTTTGCTCAATCTCACCTATGTGGTCTTCAAATACATGTTCTTTTACATTTCCAGCAAACCATTGGTAATCATATGTATTAATTTTAGTGTGGACCTCATACTGCAGTTAACTGACATTCCAGTAATGTAAAGAAGATTCAATCTTTTGTTCCTTCATATTCCTTGACACATTTTCTTGTCCTCTTTTTCTGACAAACACCATAATGAATATCTTAATGTCTGCTGTACTGTAGCCTATCTTGGCACTCTTGTGTTCTTTTCCTCTATCATGAATATAACCTGTAGTGGCTGTCACTTAACCCATAACAACTAATCCTCACACATTTTTCTTTATATCATCATTCATTTCTTTCATAACTTTTAACCCTAAATATTCACTACCTCTTACAAATGTCAACTCCATATCTAAAAGTACTGTCCCATATATGCTACTCAAACAGAATGACCTTCATAATATCAATCAAGAATATTAGACTGGGTATTATTTATCTGAGGCTTAAATTATCTCCAGCGAGACCCAAAAAGAATTATGATATTGCAAGCATTTAAGAAATATTTCATCTACAAAGAGAATTGAAATTAAACTTACAGTATATGTTGTTTCATGTCCTTTTCAAAATCCAATCTTAGAATGAAAGGGCTGATTCCTCTTCGCTTTTCCCATTTGCTAAGATCCACTCCTAACTTTACAATTTCCTGCAGGGTATGTGACCTGAAATTGGAGCAGTGCATCAAACGCTAAGACCGAACTCATGATAGATCTTCTGTTAATTCTCTGTGTCTACCCTCAAGAAACTGGGCATCCATTCACTCTTTCAGCATTAAGGACTCTGCAAAATTGATTCCCATATACTTTTGACCTACCTAATGTAAATGGGACTAGAGTTAGTGGTAATACATAAATGCATAGTAACCATCTTCGACTTTTGTGCCTTTAAGTCAAATCAAAGTATGAGCTTGTAGCAAGCATGTTCTTGGCATCAATTAAAACAATTCTTTGCACCACAATAGAGTTCAACACATTTTTCCTCTTTTATGTTATGCCTACTTATACCAGTCATTTACATCTAAGTAAGTCTTCCTCTAACAGTCATTATAAATACAATAATATATATGGGACATATAACAACTTTCCTCAAAAGCATCTGATGCAAGGCAAAAAGGAGTTTTAGAATGGGTACAGAACAAATGAACCTATGACATAAAGTAAGATTGCTAATCAGAACAAGCTAAAGGAGACACTTAACTGAACTAGTTAACAGACTGAATTAGAACCACTTGGTTTGCTAGTACATCAGAGTAATATTTCTCATCTTCATAAACATTAATCATACGTACATAGCTATTATGTACAGTACCTGTTCACGTAAGCAGCCAAATTGAACGAAGGTCTCAGCTCTGGAGATAAATCATCTATATCTGACGAAGCCTTTGGAGGTAAAAGAACATCTCTACTTTCCTGGCTTGTTATCCATCTCATTGCAGTAGTCCAGTCATCACTTAATTCAGATACTGATAGATCTGGTTCTTCTACAAAGGTGACAGTATTATGTTTTTGTTCATGAGTCACTAAATCACATGCATTGCTACTCTTAGTATTCTTCGATAATATTTCACTGTTTGTTTTTTCACTATATTTACATTCACTTTTATGATATATACTTGGAGGAAACAAAGTAATTTTTTTCAAAGTAGTGTTATGAAAATATTTTTTGTCATTTAACACAGAATTATGCAAAAGACATGTAAAATATCCTCCTCTTACATCTAATGTCAATGAGCTCAGTGTCGATCTTGCATTAAAGACTGAGCTAAGTATCTTGCTTCTTAAATAATTCATCGTGAATCTGAAAAAGATATAATCAAAACAGACTTAAAATAATCCATTATTTGGAACCTACAATACAAGGTAAAACTACATGTATAAAAGTCATTACCAATTCTATCAAAAATGACAAAACTCATTTCTGTCTTTATCTAAATCCTACATAATAGTTTAAAGAGAACAAACAAAAAGACAACAGCTCCTAGGGTATGTCTGTTGAAGTTTTTTAGGTTCTGCTTCTTTATCATGTTCTCTGTGTTATACATTATTTTCCCCACATTTTCTCTTCTTCATCACCCTTCTCATTTTGGAAACGACTTTTACTTAAAAAGAGTGTGGAAGTGACTTCTCAGTATTGATGAGATCACATAAATGGATTTGTTACAGCAGGATTCTTTTCTAGTTGTGGCCATCACTTTAAAGGTTCTGATATGTTTCCTGGGTTGACACTGTCTCTTCATATTCATTTGCAGATTTACAAAGCAACACAGTGCCTACCCAAGGACCCTTCACTAACATTCTTTAAAGTATTTTACTAAATATAACAAATTTATTACTATGATTTTCACTGAGAATGATAAACTGAAATTGGTGCATTACCGTTCCCAAGTTGTCTAGAAGTATTCTACAAAGTGAAGTAAGTCATCTGACATCATTTCTATCGATAAACCTGCATTACATAAATAATGTTGCCTCCCTTAAATACACTTTTACACACTTTTTTAGCCTAATTCAAATTAAGATAGTTTCATAAGAGGGAAACCACAAATTAACTTAGGTTTAGTTGGGGTACAGTATTTTAAGTGTTGTGGCCATATGCAGTGTGCAATGTACAAGATTTACGTCTTCAAATTTACCACCTGCATATTAATAAGCTCATGCTTTTAACATGCATATGCCACCAAGAACTCTAATTAGCCTACACAAAAATTTTCAAGCCACTCAGTAACCAAGGGGGGATGATGTCACATGTCTAAATTTTCTGCCAATAGCTGATTAGGGCAATGTTAGCAAAAATACATATAGATACCCTATGTTACCTGCAACTCTATTTAGCCTGCAGAAAAAAAAAAAAAATATGCATCTAATATACTCTTGTATCACCACGAGGGAAGATATAATGCCCTTCCATGACAATCACATCTTGCTTCATCAATGAGTATAAGCTAGACTTGAATTCCTTACTTCATGTCATTATTTAAGTGCATACAACTTACTGTTTACATGACAGGCTGTTAATGGCTTGTGTGTTTTCGTAATGGTTCAAATATTTATAATTTCTCCCTTTCTGAGTACTTGGCTGCCTTTTTGTCACCTTGATCTACACCAAAAGGATCAAACCCATGTTTTCCCTGATTTTCCAAGCGGTGCCTTCTTTTGTTAAGTTTCAAACCTTTAAACATGATCAACTTCAACATACAACATGAGAAAAGATATATTCTAATTAAAGTTTTGAATCTAAAATAAGTCTTGGCTATTAAGGAGGTTAGGTGAGATCTTCATAGGTTTTGTTAATTTCTTACAAGTGTATTAGATATGTTTACATTAATGAAATCCGCACTCCTCGGATGTACTACTGCCGCCTTATTTAGTGTTCAGTGAAACGGAATGCTCCAATTATGCTCCATAGGTCTTTCTGTAATCATGGTGGAACATATAAAGATGCTAAAACATAAGCAGCTATTTCCAAGGCTAACACCAATGCATGCCTAAATTTCCAAGTGATTTTCAGAGGTTTTAGTGACTTCCTGAAGTATTTTAACTACTTTTACATTTTCATTTACACATTCACATAATTATATATTCATAACCCTCCCCAATGTTAGCCCCTTTTTTTTTATTATCTAACAATAAAAATTTCCAAATTATTCTCCACAAACCTTACTGGGTACAGTTCCAGTTTAAGGACACCACTGAAATATCTTGTGGATTTGGATGAAATGCATACAAAATGAATTCATTATACTTGGTAGAAATTATTTAAACTAGAGAACATAATCTATGGCATTACAAATTAGGCTATGATAACAGATGATGTTAGTGAGGGGGCTACGATGCTCTCGGAAACTGTGGGGTAAAAGTAAGAAAAACATTTCTACAAAATTTCTAGGACCTATTAAAACTAACCTAACTACCCGTAGCAACCTAAATTTACGATGTTTTCGTTGTTCATCACAAAAAAATGTGAATGTTTTAATGTCATTCGCATACTTTTGCAAGGCTTATCGTTCCATGAGTGTGTTCACTTCATGCAACTGCAAGCAGCCAGTATGGTATTGAATACCAAGATTCTAGTAATTCATACCCTTTATATCACTTTTCATACGGAAATATATAATGAAATAAATCATTCTTACTGTATTTTTTACACAATTTACCATAATAGCAAAGTAAAATCATGGATATTTCAAAGATAGTTCAGATGTGCCAATACACTGAAATTGTACCACATAAATCAAACTAAATAGTAAGACTATCAAGTAATGTACCAATTCAAAACTTTATTCAAGACAATGAAAACTTAGAATTTTATAAATCTGTAACTGGATTACAATTCATCTCGACTTAAGATCACTGACTAGTTGATAAGTATGTCACTATAGAAAAATATACTCATAGTAACATAATGCAATCATAATACATGAGAGTAATTCAACTTACGTAGCAATTACAGTATCACACTTTATAAACAGATACAAAGATCAAGCTTTTCTTATTTAGAGGCATTGGGGAAGTATCTATCTTAAAAAAAAAAAATTGAATGAAATCCTATGATTTCAAGCAAAGAATTGTTATTCAACACAGCCAGCAACTGACTGACGTACAGGATAACCAGTAAACGCGCTTCCGAGACTAACAGGACTATTGAGTTCATCCGGAATTTGTACCACATAGTATCTTTTCCTTTCATCTATATATTTTCTATATTTTTCTCTTGTATGGTGCTTTCTTTTCTCTTTAGAGTAAATTTTCATAAGATATGAAATGTCAAGAGTAAGCAAATGGTTGAGTTCAAGGAGGATTTATTACATAGTTTTAGTTTGTTACAGCTAAGTCATAGAAATCTTTATCCTAATTGTCACGAATCAGAGGTTCCTTTGTTATTTAGAAATATATGAGAAAGTTTTGTTTTTTATATAATTTACATCTGTAATTCTCATGTAGTTTTTGCAGCGCCTTTTGTTTTCCAGAAAACTGATGAAACTTGACAAAAAAGGGTGGATTTGAAAGTAGTGTATGCTAGAATGATGCTAAACAAATAATATCAACTTACTTTATCCATTTGAATGATTGTACAGGACTGTAAACTAATCAAGTAAGTCATTTGAACAGTCTTGCATTTATGATACTATGCTGGAAGCTAGTTTTCTCAATCAAAGCAAGGGACATTCGTTCAGGGGTGCTAGAGGACTGATATATATATATATATATATATATATATATATATATATATATATATATATATATATATATATATATATA
>JAYMFT010041408.1:0-15595 GCA_038088735.1 Panulirus argus | reverse complement strand
GGGGGAGGGGAGGGAGGGGGGGGAGAGAGAGAGAGAGAGAGAGAAGGACAGGGAGGTGAGGCGAGGTCAAGAACAGGTAGTCTCCCTGAAAAGCATGACCCTAATTAACAAGGTCTCAGTCGGTACGTATCATTACGAGCTGCAGCCTCAAATAGCCTGGCTAATCAGGGGAGCGGTAATGTCACTTGGCCCAAGGCTGAACTACTGACGAGAAGTGTATTGGCAGCCCTGCTTGTTGATAATGCCATCAGGGGGTACATACATGTTGGTTGGCAGCCCTGGTTGTTTATGTCAATAGAGGTACAGGTTGGCAGCCCTGGGGTCATGGCCGGCAGGGAGGCCCTGGTTGCTTACAGCCTGTTATGTTTTTTTACAGGTTCTTCCTCACGCGAGGGGGGAACTGTGGGGGCCGGGGCTGGCCCGGTAAATATTTACACCTCCGGTAAATATTTAAAGCCCTGTATGGGAATCTGACGTGTCTCCATCACTCTACATACATTCGGTACGAGAGGCGGCGATGCGTTTTCACCGATGACCTGGGAGACAACTCACGCCTCGAGGGTAATCACAGCAGAAGGTGGTGGTCATCGTCGCCAGGGAACTCATCATAATAACCACGCAAGGTCAAGCGGTCGACTGGCATGCAAATTCAGCCCAGCAGAGATCGTCAGCTCTTAGATTTTCACAACGTTGAGCACTCCAACGGGCCTCGTTGTTCTCACGATTATGATCACCTCTGTACACTTCGTGGGTACCAGGACTGTCCAGCCATTGGCGTGTTAAATGTTGTTGAGACGGATCTGTTGAAGAGGCCAGTAGTCACCTCAGGTTATTGTGGTCAGGTCCAGAGGTCGACTCCAGGTGGAGTTACCAAGGCGAGGTTCTGCAGGTTCACTCCAGCAAACCTGTCGACCCCTTGACCTGCCTCAGAAACAATGAGAATGAAAAGTTCCTTGATATGAGTTCTACTAGTGTTGACACCTCAAGACAGGGGCTGGCGCAGATACCTGAACGTAATGATAGAGAGAATAATTGCTCGGTGGAGAGATAACTTGTGTCTTAGTCTTCAAAAAAAAAAATGATAAATCTAGTGAGCATTATAGATTTTAACAGAACCTTTTTTCATGGAAGCCCGAGTGGAAACCACATTACTGAATCACCCTCGACCACGCCATCAGCATCGTGATTACAACAGTGAGTCCATCGTGATGATTACCTCCGGAATCTGCACGACATACAAGCTATCTCAAAATACAAGGAAGGGGAAAGATTAGGATAGTGGTTAGAAATTGTGAGGCTGGCCCCTCCCGCCCCTCTCCCCTCCTCAAGTTTACAGACCTATCAGTGCAAATCTCGGGTCGGGTGTGCGCAGTTTGCCAA
Source organism: Panulirus argus (assembly GCA_038088735.1). Lineage (NCBI taxonomy): Eukaryota > Metazoa > Arthropoda > Malacostraca > Decapoda > Palinuridae > Panulirus > Panulirus argus. Next base: position 14,215 of record JAYMFT010041408.1, on the reverse strand, counting down.
AGTCGTTGAATGGTTCTCGCTGTGCCAACAAAAGGCAATTTACGGAGGAATTACTCGCTCTGTATGAATGGAAAATAGAAAAGAGAGAGAGAGAGAGGGGGGGGGGTCGATAGCGAGAAACCCCAGAGAGCGGCGATAAGCGAGATAATGAAAATTTTTTTTTAGACTCGCCTCCAACAGACGTGGGAACGAACGATACTGGGAACGAGAAATTTGAACACACACTGAGGCAACTAAGCCGGCGCGAGGAATCGCATATCGTAAGGAAACTGAACGCGAGGGAGGACGGGGACTGGGAATGGAAATAATAATCCACCCCAGGATTACATCGAAGTGTAATAACAACAATAACTGGGGGGGGGAGAGCGACCGATACCACGACAGGACAAAGTCGGAGGCTTATCTAGAATACAAACAAGGTTCTGTTAGTGCCACCAGGACGGGGCGCAGCTGCAGGTGTGGGTACAGTTAAGTATGACGATATCTGAAGGTTATTATCATCACTACTGTCGAAGGCTAACGTCGAACAGCGTGACGAGAGATGGAACCACGTATGATAGCAGCCGGAGATTTTCCTCGTCCACAAAATATGCAACGAGTCCCTCCTCAAATTGCCCGTGTGTGAGAGGGACTGAACATTGACGAGGACAAGAGGAGTGTACTAGACAGAATGGTTTTGATGTGTGTGGTATATGGGGGGGGGACGACGTGCTGTCGCAATGGTGTTGAGGCTTCCCGCTTACACGACGCCAATGGATTGATTATAGGCTGAGTGAAGCCAAATGTTCGTTTTGTTATTCTCTCTCTCTCTCTCTCTCTCTCTCTCTCTCTCTCTCTCTCCCTAATATATTTCTCAAACCGATTTGTTTTTTTCGAAAACAAAAAGAAAATGGGAAATGCTGGATTGTGTGTGTGTGTGGGGGATGGGGTGCCTACGCTACTGGGTTTAGCGACCAAGAGGTAGTTAAGGGTAGTCAGAATACTCACGGTGGTTCGTTGTCTCCGTTTACCAAGCCTATTCTTCCAATCTTATGTCTGTTGTCATCGGAAGTCTTGACGTTTAAACTGAAATGACAAAAAACTGTAAATTAGTATCGGCCAACTGTAAATCTAATGACGTAAATCAATCTACTTGTAAATTGCAATTTTGATATTGTTAGATTTATACACGTAAATTGTAATTCTGATACACTAAGTTAGTACAACAGCCAGGGAGAATTAATACAACAGCCAGGGAGCATACCAGATTACCTCCCTCACCCTGGCCAAGGGAGGAGGAGCCACAGCCAGGGAGCACTTCACACTACATCCCTCACCCTGACTGTGGCTGGGATACAGGGAGGCTCAAACGTAAAAGCATGAGTTTAGTCGGCTTAATCAAATCTCCTTCTCTTTTCACAGTAAGCTGAAGACAGTCTGTGCTATATGGCGGTAATGGAAGCGAGACAGGGTAAGTGTTCTACACATGCCTTATACCTTCACCCTCTCCCACACTCACTCAAACCTCCCCCCCCCCCCGAGCAGTCAACCCCCGCCCCCCACCCAACAGCGCTCCATCACCAGTTCATCCATCTCCCACACTGTCTGTCTCACAGGTCTGCTACACAAAGCGCCAGTCTAGTTCGAGGCGTTCCAGAGGTCCTCCTCTACGACTCCTGGGCCAGAATTCCCTCTCACGCGCCTTTAAAAGGAGAGAGTATCGACTTAAGCTCGAGGGGGGAGGGGTAGGGGAGGGGAGGGGGGCGGGGGGGGAAGAGAGGTTCGTGGTTCACTGGACTGTAGAGCTTAAGCTTACAAAAGCAGACGTTGGGTCTTCGCCGAAGTTGATTGCCTAGCGCAGGCGGGCGTCCGACCTCCGTCTCCGTTCATCGTCGGTGACGCAGTCTCCTTCGTCACTTCTTCGCGTGGTCACGGAGGAAGGGTCACCGGAGAGTAGCTAGGCCCACCCAGGGGCGCGCCCGTACTCTCTTCGGGCTCCTGTTTCCGCCCTCCTGCCACACTCCAGGGGCTTTCTATTCACATTGACGCACTGTATAGGACACACTCCTTCGGGGGGGGGGGCCTCTCTTTACCCTCCTCCACTCCTCTCCTCTCACATACCCTTTTCAAACACGTTCCCTCGCTCTCTGTGATGCTAGGCCTACACTTGGATGGAGTGTGTCTCGTCATAGAGAAATCTCATTATCTTTTCCCCTCATTATCTCTCCCTCTGTCTCTCTGTCTCTGCTTTAGTATCTCGATTCTCCTTCCTCTTTCAACCTGCTCTTCTCCTGTTCCTTCTCTTCATCTACGGTATTGCGAACGTCTCCACATACGTCAACTGGTCTCTCTCTCTCTCTCCAGCCAACGGCGTCTCTCTGTCTCTTCTTTCCCCCAGCCACGAGCACGAAGGGAAGTCCTGAAGGACGAGGGAGTCCTAAGAGACGGGGGGGTCCCACGGAGCCAGGGGTCATACAGGAGGAGAAGGCTCAGAGGAGAGCCGAGTGGTCCTCTAGGACTATGGAGTCCTACGAGAGGAGGAGGAGGAGGAGGAAGCCCCAAAGGACGAAGAGGCTTCAGGCGACTAAAGGATCCAAACGGACAGAGCAGGCCACGCTGAAGGAAGGAGTTCCTAAGCGGCCAAGAGAACGAAGGAGCTTCAGAGAAAAGGAGTAGGAGGCAATGGAGGGGGGGTCCTATGAGACAAGGGGGATGGGGTCCCCCAGGAGTCGAGGAAGGAACTGTGAAAGTTCGAGGGAAGGACGGACGGATCCATCCCAAGTGGGCGTGAGGCGCTCTCTGGGGACGCACGGCTTCGCCTTTTCTCTGCAGCACTGGAGACGAGGGACACCCCTGAGGAACCTTTGATGGGACCCCCCCCCCCTCCCGGGACCGATGGGACCCCCAGGGAGAGAGGGAGAGAGAGAGAGAGTACGAAGGAGGAGGAGCTTCCTCCTCCTCCTCCTCCTCCAGGGAGGTTAGGTGCAGGACGACAACCAGAGGATCCTGAAAGGGATAGGAAGCCCCAAAAGACAAAGAGGTCCGAAGTGGGGAACTATGGGGCGGGCGCGGGGAAGAGGCGTAATATAGGGGGTAATCAGGTGGTTGAGGGGCCCCATAGAGCAACCCAGCGGACGAGAGACGATCCCAAGAACCAAGAAGTTACGGAAGGACACGGTGGGTCCTCAATGAACGAGTGGGTCCTCCCCCACAGGGATGATAAGGAAGCCCAGAGTTCCCATGGGTGTCCCAGGTAACGAAAGAACCTCGAGGGACAAAAAAAGGAGGAAGAAGCCCCTGGGGACGAAGGGGGGAGAAGGGGTCGGTCCCACAGGGGAGGGGGGGTTGACGGACGAAGTGGGGGAGGGGGCAGAGTCCTGGAGATTCAATGGAAGACGAGGTAGCCCCGAGGGACAGGGTCCCCTCGGAACGAGGAAATCCCAAGGACTGCGAGGGTGGTGAGGAGACGAGGAATTCCCAGAGGATGAGACAGTCTCGGTGGGTCAGCGCCCCCAGAGGGCGTGGGAGCCCCAGGGGGACGAGGGAGGGAACATAGGAGACGATGGATTCTCAGGGGTTTCGGTGTTTTAGTGGGGGGAAGGGGGTTCGCCAGAGCTCCAAGTGACGTAAAGGCGACAGGGATGAAATTAGGGTTAAACCCTCTACACAGACGCTCGTTGTTTACATCAAGGTGTAGTTAATTAATGCCAATCAGTGACATAATTAGCTGTGATGTATTTTGCCTTTCCGTTATAACTATGCTCAGCATGTTTTAAAGTAGGTAGGTAACCTGCTGTGTGCTGTTTTCACACTTTAGTTTCATATTTACCAAAGGTCGAGGTATTTCTGACCATCTCTAGTTATGCGGCGCACCTCTGGCCTTCCCCAGCTGCTTGTTACAAGATCCAGACTTGTTTCGTCGTGGGGGGCCTGGTGTACATGACCTGGTTCTTGTTGTGCTCTCTACTACTATACGTGTACTACCGTTGTAGTGAAGCAAGGTGGGGACCCACGTCCCATTAACAAAGGGATACATTCACGTAACATTCGTTTCTATCTCATAACAAATATATCAAGTACAATTCTGTCTATGAATTAAGTTTCTGTCGATCGTTATAGAATAACTACTTTCTGTGGTAATTTGATAATAAAAGACAGGTTTTCTGAGGCGAGAACCTTTTAGTGTACCACACATGTGGTGTGGACGTGATAACAGGGCAGCCCTGGCTGACGCTTAGACTGTATAAACATACCACTCAGAGGCTGGCTGACGCAATTCCTGACTGACGCCACCCCTGGCTGACACCACCCCCTGGCTGACACTTTCCCTGCCTGACGCCAACCCTGGCTGACACTACCCCTGGCTGCTAGAATTTTTTTCCTCACAACTCTATGCAAAATCTTCTCTCACTGTAAATAAACCTTTGACATTATATATGCATCATGCAGTTTGATTACGGAGTTGCAGGGCATTTGTCAACCAACAGCAGTCCTGCACTCACTAAAGTAGACTTTGTAAATGTAGCAAGCACACAGAAGCAGAGACGACACGACTGTAGAAGCATGATTCCTGCAGGTTTTCTGACAGTCAAGGGAAGCTGTTTGTCTCACTTAAAGGACATCGGAGCAGTTGAAATTCCATGCGATTGCTCGTTAGTGTGACGACAGTAATACATCTAATGGTGGTGTCAGTTGTAAACTCTGCCTAGATTTATATACCATACTTAGCGCAGTGGTTTACATGTAGACAGATCGTTTCAGTTCAAACGAATGAAGCGTTCAGACGAAACCCGAAATGTTATCTTTGTCTACAGATATACGAGACGACGTTCTTCTCAACGATAACTTATCGCTACAATGTGAATATTCAGTTTAATAAAACAAGACACGCAACTTATGTACTCTGACTTTCTTAAGTTACGTACGGATGATGTCTTTGCATACCTGAATTATTCTTTTTCTCGTCCGCGTGATTCGCTTTCCTTTCATTTTCTACGTCATTATACGTCTATGTATTTCTTTTTTTACAGCTGTTCTCTTGTCTTTACATCCCGCCAGCACACAGGGTGCACTGAAGACCCTATTTAGTTGCCTCTGTGTCTTTACCTACGTGCGGTGTTATGACCGTGTGTCTGTGTACGCTCTACTTCAGCACGACATCTCCTAAACAATATACGACGGGAACTTTATGCTTATGCCACACACGTAACCCTTTCCCCAGTGTGTAATTTCATTAAACTCTGGGTCACGTCATTGTATAAATTTGCATATTAATTAGGGAAAAGCTTATTTTTTGCAGGTGGTGTAACTCAGGTGTGATGAGTGACAGGAAATTTAAATTTATGACGTGTGTATATATATATATATATATATATATATATATATATATATTAGTCAAAGGCTAATGCCACGCCTTATATTTTCTAAAGAAGAAGAAGAAGACGAAGAAGAAGAAGAAGAAGAAGAAGAAGAAGAAGACGAAGAAGAAGAAGAAGAAGAAGAAGAAGAAGAAGAAGAAGATGTATAGTTTGGCAGCTTTGGTACCCCGTTGCAAAAGTTTATAGCATATATTTTACGAGGTGCAGGAGGCTCACTGCTCAGTAGAGAACCTGCCAAATGTAAATGTTTAGGGGCACGTTTTCCTCCAGAGAACAACCTCGAATTGGACCATCGGGTCTCTGTCCTCCCTCCTGCTGCAGTGGTTCAAGTTCTTTGTCTGAAGGCGAGATTTTCTGTTCCTGTTGTTTTGATACGCACATGCAGTGCGTCTTGGTCGTCTCCTACTTTCCTGACCCCCCACGACCTTTGTCAAGACGGAACTATATTGGGAACCATTCCTTCAACACTGGGATTTTCCCTCTAATTCTCAGATCCATTCTATTTACACTGTGGCCCACCTTCCACTACTAGGACCCTCTAACACTGGGACTTGTCCTCTAAAGCTGGGGCCCTCCCTCTAACACTGGGGCCCACCTTCTGACGCCGGGGCACCTCTCTCCAAAGTCGGGGCTGTCACAGCAATCGAAAGATTTTCTCTGTAACTCTATTACATCCACTTTTAACACTGTCCTCTCCCCCCCCCCATAACACTGGGGCCTTTCCTTTGGCACTGGGGGCCCTCCCTCTAACATAGGGGCCCTCCGCCTCACACTGGGCCCTCCTTGTAACACTAGGACCCCTCTTTGTAACACTGGGACCCTCCATCATCATAACTCCCACATCTGTTGCATTCCTGCAACCCTCCCTACCACCCTGCCACCCTCCCTACAACCCTGCCACCCTCACTACAACCCTGCCACCCTAACTACAACCCTGCCATCCTCCCTACAACCCTGCCAGCCTCCCTACAACTCCGCCACCCTCACTACCATCCTGCCACCCTCACTACAACTCTGCCACCCTCACTATAACCCTGACACCCTCACTACAACCCTGCCACCCTCACTACAACCCTACCACCCTCCCTACAACCCTACCACCCTCCCTACCACCCTGCCACCCTCCCTACCACCCTGCCACCCTCACTACAACCCTGCCACCCTCCCTATCAAAGCACACTTTCCAACGCGAGAACCTTTTTTCATCAACTATTGCCATCACTCCTCCAAGGGCAAAACTGTCTTCTTCGCTTCCTCCACCTCTAAACAGGCGCCCGTCCTTCCCTCCCTCCAACACTCTTGCCTTCCTCCAAAACCTCTGCGCGGTACTGGTATCCCATCCGCCATCTCCTCTGACACCTTCCCTCCAAAACTGACATTTTCCCTCTCAGAAACGGACTACCATCACCTCTTGCTCGCCATCTACATCAATGACACTGGTCTCCAACACTGGTACCCTTGGATCTATCATCTCCTACCTCTCGCCAACACTGGTGCCGCATCTCCCCCACCAGCGAAGCCACCGTCATCTCTCCAACGGCCACCCTCTGCTGCCAGAGGGTTATTCCCTCCAACACTGAAAACAACCTCCTCCACCATGGACACCCTCCCTCCAGCACCACCACACCCTACTCCAACAATGACATTTCCTCTCTACCATTTATCGCACCTCACAGAATCACTCACGCCCTCTCTCCAACACCAGATACTCTTCCTCCACCACCAACTCCTTCACTGATACGTCAGCACCCTCCCTCTCCCCCTCCAGCACTGCCAGTAATATCTCCACCAATCACCTACATACTAAATGGTTTCGACAACATGACTGAGAACAATTTCCTTTCGTTAGATAGATATGCAATGAAGAGATATAACGAAATGTGAAGGCAGGGAGACATGATACCAGCGTAGATAAATGTATTCTAAACGAATGAGCTTACAAAACATAGGAAAAAAAATCTACCACGAGTCGTTCATGAGGCAAAAAATACAAATTACCAAAAACCACGACCGGAAAAATTATTTTCTGATATCCGTAATCAGTCAAAAAAACTTCCTTCAAGAAGGCAAATGTGATTTTTAAGTAAGCCAGCATTTCTTTTGTCCATTTCAGTCCTGAACCGTCTCCAAGGATCGTGCGGATTTCATCACAACAACAAAATGTGTTTTCAGTCACTCTGTCCGTAGAATATGAGCAGGAGGGAGAGGTGGGTGAGGGAGGAGCCTTCTGCTTTACTATACTGTCTCCGTCTACAGTGGTGGGTGGGGAGGAGCCTTCTGCTGTACTGTCCCGTCTCCAGTTATTCATATTACGAATTAAGTATACTGTTACTGTCCTCCAGCAGATAACCCTAGCATGGACAATCAGACATTTTGTTGTCTATCCGCTCCCGGTACACCAGCCTCCCTCATGCTGTCCTTCCTTCCTCCAACACCAACTAGTAACAGCTCCCTCCAACGCTGAGATCCTCCTCTCACAACGCTACATTCTCCCACTAAGTCCGTTACCCTTCCTCCAACAATTTACTAGTACCTCCAACGTTTACCAGTGGCTCCGACACGTACCAGTACCTCCAACACGTACCAGTACCTCCAACACGTACCTCCACCACCGGGGGAGGAAATCAATAATCGACTTGTGTAACTCAGGCAGCCATGCGGACAGGACGAGCGGTGGAGAGCTCCAAGTTAAGTCTTAATTATCACGGCTGTGCCCCACCTGTGGAGCCAGGTGTGTCCAGGTGTGTGTGTGCGTGTGTGTGTGTGTGCTTTCCTCCTCCTCCTCCTCCTCCTCCTCTTCTTCTCCTTCTTCTTCCTCCTCCTCCTCTTCCTCTTTTTCTTCTTCTTCTTCCTCCTCCTCCTCTTCCTCTCCCTCTTCTTCTTCTTCTTCTTCTTCTTCCTCTTCCTCCTCCTCCTCCTTCTCCTCCTCCTCCTCTTCCTCTTCTTCCTCCTCCGCCTGAATATCATATAATGCAACATGCGTCTCCCCTTCACACACAAACACACACTCTCACCCCCTCCAGGTACTGTCTGTGGGAAACGTTCTTCCCCACCACAGTACAGTATGCCGTCTGGAGAACAGTGTAGTTACACTGCCACTACCACAGTGTAGGACACTATACCACTGCTAGGGTGTAGTATACTGCCCAGTGCCACAATGTAGTGTTCCATAGCAGTATATCACAAGATAATGATGACAGAATCCTTCATCACGTCCAAAGTAGTCAAAACACATGGTCATAAAACAAGTTCTATGTTATGAAGTTGTTTTTTCCTGAACATCCGTAAGTTTTTCCCTGGTTTAAAGTTACTAGAAAGAAATTATTGGAACGCATTTGCTCATTTGACCATTCACGGGTTCACATTTGAGAAGAGATACGTATTCCGTTGCTCATTTGGCTTACGAGTGGTTGACAGTCGGGCAACAGGTTTTTGGTTTACAGTTCCGCATTGACTCAGATTCTAGCGTTACAGTCAACAAAACAGACCACTTATTTCTTCATTCGTTTATCCGATTCGGTTACCAGAACATGGCTCCTCAGTTCACGTTTTCCACGCCTGTTTCCTCTGGTGAGATCGTGGGCTCTCAAAGAACTGATGACGTCGTTTTGAGAAACGCTCACATTAACCTATTTGCTCGTCATGATTTTGGCTTCCCTAATTTCACTGCTCGTTTATGACTGGTTTGATTTTGGCTGGTTCTTCGTGGGTCGTTCGAATGAAACGTGATCATGTGGCAGTTGCTCATTCGCTTTAGTAGGACTGTCTGTTCAACGCATATGACGTCCATTACGTTGACGAATGTTGATGACACACGCAGGTGTGTGCTGGCAAAACAGGTGTGTGTGTGTGTGTGTCTGGCTCGCCAGTCTTGGGACTCTTTTAAATGGTCAAAAACAACACCATTCTGCAGTGCAAATGATGACCTGAATGATACGTTAACGAACCATTTCGTCTCGATAACACGGTCAACGGAAACGCTAAAACGATGTTCCGTTGTATGCTGGAAGAGGTGTACTCTCTCTCTCTCTCTCTCTCTCTCTCTCTCTCTCTCCGCAGCCAGAGTCTCCCCACGCCTGAGGCTGGCAGTGCGCAGGCCCCACAGCACCACCACCAGAGGGGGGGGGGCTGTCATGTGAGGCGCCATCTCTGCCACTGTCAACTGCTCTCATTTCAGGGTTCGTTTTGGTGTTCGGAGATCTGTCAAGACAATGAGTTTTCCCTTTCTTGTCGTCGTCGTTGGTCGGGACGGTGACGGTTTTTCGGGACGGTGGTGACGGTTTTTCGAGACGGTGGTGACGGTTTTTCGGGACGGTGGTGACGGTTTTTCGGGACGGTGGTGACGGTTTTTCGGGACGGTGGTGGCGGTTTATCGAAACAGTGACGGATGGTCGGGACGATAACGGTTTATCAAGGCCGTAAGAACTCGAACTTCAACGTCTGGAGAGAAGAGGAAGAGGCATCATGAATCACTGGGGGCCCGTTAAGTAGGCCACTGGGTCCCGTTAGTTAGGCCACTGGGGCCCGTTAGGCAGGCCACTGGGTCCCGCTAGTAAGGCCACTGGAGACCATTAGGAAGACCAATGGGGCCCGATAGGCAGGTCACTGGGGCCCGTTAGGCAGGCCACTGGGGCCCGTTAGGCAGGCCACTGAGGCCCGTTAGGCAGGCCACTATGGCCCGTTAGGAAGACCACTGGGGCCCATTAGGCAGGCCACTGGGACCCGTTAGGCAGGCCACTGGGGCCCGTTAGGCAGGCCACTATGGCCCGTTAGGAAGACCACTGGGGCCCGTTAGGCAGGCCACTGAGGCCCGTTAATCAGGCCACCTGGGACCGTCAGGCAGTAGGCTACACCTGGCTAAATGTCGTCAACAAAAAAAAGACCCGCACGACAGTAGTAATCAATATATGGGTAGGTACAGTGTCTCTGCCCCGCCACACCGACTCTCACACAGACCACCTCTCACTCACCTCTTCTACAGGTCAACGCTCCCTTCCACAGGTCAGAGAAACCTCCCACAGGTCAAACTACCATTCCTCAGGTCAACCCACCCTTCCAGAGGTCAATCCACCCACCCACCCACGTCCAAATGCATCTCAACCACAATCCACATCATATTAACCACACACAGTCCACAGCGTGCCACCACAATCCACATCCTAACGCCATAATCCACAACAAAACAACCCACCCCAGGCCACTACCACAATCCTCCGTAACCTGGTGGTAATGATGAAGCAGCCCGAGAGCATCGAGGTAGTCATGATACTAAGCCATGGTGTCCTAAGATCCGTCGAAAAGTCTTTGATTCTCTGCTGAACTGCGTCGTGTCCTGTTTTTTTTTTTCCTGACGTGGGATTTTTACCGATTAGATTAAGACGATTATTCAATATCTGACGCCCAGACTCACTGTAATTATTCATCCTCCGTGTCTATGTAATCCTTTACACTCTGTTTTGAGACAGGGTCGAAGTATCCTACCTCCGGGGTAATAAGTGTTGGGAAGACGTACACTCTATCATGGCTACACGCTTCTACAGTCGACACCTAATCATTTCCAAGATGTCGCATTTGACGTACGACCATTACAGGGGCGACCCTCCCGTAATCCAATCATCGTTAATCCCTCACACTCGAAAAGCAGCCAACTCCAAGCTAAGCCCTTGTTATTTAACGGAAAAATAATTGTCCTCAAAAATCCGCTTTCATCTCTTGGAGTTACATCAGATTTATTGAACTCGACAGGACGTTCGACAAAAACTCCCAAAATAAAATGGGTCCTAGATTGGCGCCTCAGAGGACAACGGCTCTTCAAAGGACTTCCCAACGTAGAGTGGGTTTTGAGTGTAAACATCGTCCTACGTCTTTAGAAAAAAAAAAAAAAAATGTCTCACGATCTACGAGATCTGTGAGAGACTTCCAGCGTCAGCCGGCCCGCTAAGGAAGACCCCTTTCATTAACTGGATCTCTCGCAGAGATTGAGCTCGAGGATTAACTGGCCATTCCATGAGAGGAGCTTCTGGATAGAGATATACAACTGACCTGCTCTTTTGTGTGTGTGTCAGAGGAAGGTGTTTCCTCTATACAGTTCTCGATGTGGCTGAACCTCCTCCTTGGAGTTCCCAGCCATGCAACCACGTCTCCCCTGAGCTATGTACACACTCCATCCGATTCCATGAAGTCACACAACTTGCATCTCAGCATCGGAGGGGGGGACTCTCTTCTATTGAGGATCTGAATGTGTGATGCCAGCGCTACCGGGCAGCACTCTTCCTAGAACTGCTTTGTTTCATTATGGAGCGAGGCGATGATGCTATGAGTCTGCTTCGAACCTTAAGGACATGTATCAGAGTACAGGCATTCTCTCGGGAAGATATAAACCTAATGAGGCTTCGCGTTGGTCTTTGATTGAGAGGGTATTTCAAGAGTCTGGTTCTGGGGCAGCTTGCTTGGCCCTTCTGTACATAGCAGCCTTCTCCTGGTCAAGCGGTGTACAGCATTGAGGGATTATTGCTTCAAGTATCATCACTTGGGGCTCACTTAATTGGTTCATGAAGCCTCTTGGCACATGAAGCCTTTCATTCGAACTTTCCATATGAATAGAAATATAATTTTTCCTTGTCTCATTGTCTGTTATTGGCATTTTCTCTTCTCCATGAACTTCATGCGACATTTTTGGGGGGGTCACGGACCAGAGCCCGCCTCTTCTATCGACGGGTCTGTTTTCCTTTTGGCGAGAGACCCAGTGGTCTATCCGGGTCTGGAACTCATTTCCGTTTTCTCTAAACGGAGGCGCTGCTCTCGATCCAGTCGAGGCCTCTTGCATTCCCATATCATTTGTGCGTATGTGGTGCATTCTTTGTGTGTCCGATGCATTCTTCGGAGTGTTTCTTGAGGTGGCCATTCTCGATGCATTCCTTGGTGGCCCGGCACTCAGGAGTGGCTCTTGCTACATAGCTCATTTCTTTTCCACCTTTCCTGCTTATGGCTGAAGTAGAGTTTGACCAATTAACCCCTTTGGTGTTGACTGTCATATTTCGTGGGTTCAGTAGACTTATCTAATTTAAGTTATGGTCTTGAACAGAGTGTTTGAGAAGGTCAAGTTTACATCCTCCTCTCGCCTGTCCCCAAAGCACCGCTTCGGGCATGGCTAACGCATCCTGGGCCTCGGGTCTGTTGGTTAGGTTTATCTCGAGTAAAGTGTCGTATTCCTCTTCCCACCTGCGGCCCCTTCCACATCCAGACCCTCCCAGGGCTCGCCCCCTTCCCCCTTGCTGTCCTTCCCAGTTGTTGTCCCTCCCACTGAGTGGGTCTGGCTGGTTGTGAGGGGCACGCTTGTCCCCCCACAACCGCTATAAACAACAACCTGGGCCTTGGCTCAAGTATATCCCCGAGAGCCTCGTGAGGGCCGTCGACATGCTCTGCTTCCCCAACTAATATTGTCCGTCTGTGTTGTTGATCCTCGAAGGTTATAACAATATAATTGTATGACTAAACCAGGGCCGCCAGGGCTTCCCTGATGCCACAGTATACTTGGGCAGCCCTGGTAGGGTTCCCCTGCTACCAGTTGTATGGTGAAGAAATTTCAGTATACATTGTGTATGCTGTATGACTATCCAGGTCTATCAAGAATGTATTTATTATGTATGTGTAATCAAGTGTATGATTTGAATGTCAAAATATATTGTATATGGTGTATCTCGTGCTTCGTATATTGTGTATGATCTGTGGGTTGTCCCGTGTATTATGCATGTGTGTGGTAGGCAGTGTGTATGATGTATGTTCTGTCCAGCTGTATGGTACGTGATTGTGAAGGGAAATGTATCATACGGCTGGTTGTATGATATGTATTGCTTATGATGTATGACTGGGCAGGTGTATGATGTATGTTGTATGGATGTGTCAAGGTGTGCAGTGTATAATGTATTGCTAATTCAAAGTATATGATTTAGCATATGCTTCCCAGCATGTATTGTGTATGATGTATGGCTAGCTAGGTGTATAGTATACGGCTGGCCAAGTGTATGGTACATGACATGTATGATGTATCAGAAATACAGTTCCAGCCAAGTCTGCTGAATAACATCTATGGCTGGCAAAAAGTGTGATGTATGATGTGTAAATGTGGCAAAGTCTGTGATGTATGCAATGATCTTTCAGTTGTATGAATGGTCGATGTTTGGCTTATGTCTGGCCATACGGTATGTGACGTATAGTTGGCCACATGTGTATGATGTATGACTTTGCAGGTGTATGCCAGATGTATACTGTATGGCTTACTACATGTGAAATGTGTGAATGCACAGGTGTATAACATGTGCAAGATGTATAGCTGGCCACATGTATGTGATCCATGAGTAAGCAAATGTATGTCAGGTGTATGTATAAGTGTACATGTGTATATAATGTATGAGAGGGCAGATGTATGCCATGTGTATGATGTATGGCTGGCCATATGTGTATGACGTATGAGTAGGCATATGTATGCCAGGTGTATGGATGCCCACATGTGTATGAGCCATGTATGACTACACAGGCGTGTATGCCAGGTGTATGATGTGCACATACACGTCTGGCCAGCCCAGGTGGGCAGGGCACACGTGGCTCCTGATGGTGGCAGGCCGCGGCGGGATGTGGGCCGGTGGGATCAATACTGCCACCCCTCCCACCTGCACCCCTCACACCTGCACCCCTCCTACGTGCACCCCTCCCACCTGCACCCCTCCCACCTGCACCCCTTCCACCTGCACCCCTCACACCTGCACCCCTCCTACGTGCACCCCTCCCACCTGCACCCCTCACACCTGCATACCCTCACACCTACACCCCTCCTACGTGTACCCCTCCCACTTGCACCC
>JAYMFT010041398.1:0-15595 GCA_038088735.1 Panulirus argus | reverse complement strand
CAGGTCATTACACAGAAATTTATAAACCACTAAATATGAAACTTCAGGTTCGTTTCTCTCAGAAAGAAAAAAGTTGGACCTGTGGAAGTACTTGGTTGGCAACGCGGGTAGTCTGAGAATTCGCGTTATCTATAATTAATGTTGAGGGGTTGACAGTCCCCGTGTGACAGCCAGGGAACCAGAATTTGGGGGACACTACTACTCTCTGACCAGCCAGAAAACGAAAGTTTGATAGGGCACTCTTGCTGTTGGATATATATATATATATACATATATATATATATATATATATATATATGCGTGTGTGTGTGTGTAGGTGTTACCGGACTCCGCTTGCTTGCAGTTTCACCGGGAGTGAATAGTCGCCTTTATCAAGGCCAGAAACTACAACGCTGAAGTGGTCTGATTTTACTTTCAAGGAACATACCAGCTTCTGTGATATGCTGTGAGTTAAAAGAACCTAGGTAAGAATAAGCCATCACATACTCTCGCCACGACTGGAGAATACAGTGAGGTCAGCACCCATGAGGGAAGCAATTGCCATTGGTTCAATATCTGTGTCCCATACTCAACACTTCTCCATAACACTGAATGTTATATAGTCACAAACTGACTAATTGAGGTAACTGGTTAAGTCTGTCTGTATTATCGGTATTCATGTACATACCGACTTGGACTGAGAGCTGATAATCCTCAGACACTGTGGATGTGTAAATGAGGCGGAGGCAACTCGGAGTTCCCATCACCTAGCGACCTTCTGCCGTCGCTTTGGTATGTACATGCATTCTGCAGCTAGAGGGAGTCGTATTCTGGCATGGGAGGGTGTGGAACAGTCTAAGGCCATATTTACCGCAGAGAGGTCGCTCTCCCAGAATCAAGAAGGTATGAGCCTTAAATCCGGACTTAGAAAACCAATGATGTATCGGTAAGGAAACGAAATTCTTAAGCCTTTTAAGATATCTTTACAAATATCAAAAGACAGGTCTTTCACTTTCTTAAAAATTCGTAGATACTTGCCCTGTATTTCTTTCTCCGTTTCTTAATTCTCTCTATATTTCAATTAGGGCCCGGCCTTGATGTGGACTTTTGTCCATGACTGGAGCCTTCAACATAAAAAAAGAAAATCTTGATTTTGCTCACATGTTGTGCAGCAACAGCGGCCACTCTGAGGCTGTATGTGAGTGTTGCCCATTTCTTCAAAGCACCAAATCCTTGGGCTACAATGTGCTACATCATGTCAAGGCACTAGGACACCTCACCGTTGCTTAGGCTTTGACTGTGAAGAGCAGTGATTGACATGAATGTTGCATGGGAGGTTTCCGTGTTGTAATGACACTACCATTACAGGAAATGTCAAGGTCGAGTCCAGTTGCCATACCAGTGTTTCATATGAAAGAGCGTCTCTGGAGAACAGTGATAAACAATATTTGGTCCTTTAAATTATCATCTAATTATATCTTTTTCTTGTCATGTATATCAACTGTGTATAAGAAGCTTAATTTATCATTGATTATTTTCTTTTGTGGCTACTGGGATGGATCATGTTGTATTTTTCAAAGCTTTGCCTGTGTTTTGAATCCCAGCACTTTAATTTCATAAAGTAGAAGCTTAGAAAATAAGGAAAACATACTTATTATGATGATGTGTTTTTTCATATTTGATTACCGTTTCCTGCATTAGCAAGATAGTGCCAGCAACAGACGAAGAAAGGATGCATCCACTCGCAGCATTTCTCTTGCTGTCATGTGTAATGAACCGAGATCCACAACTAAGCCCCTTTCCATTGTTTGCCTGGGACACTTCACATGCCCTGGTTCAGTCCATTGACAGTATGTGGACCACAGTATACCACATCATTTCGTTTCACTCTATAACCTGCACACCTTTCAACCTCCTTCATGTTCATGCCCCAATCTCTTAAAATCTTTTTCACTCCATCCATCCATCTCCAATTTGGTCTCCCAATTTCTCCTTGTTGCCTCAACTTTTGACACATATATCCTCTTTGTCACCCTTAACTCACAAATTATCTTCATGAGTTCAAACCATTTCAGCACATCCCGTTCAGCTCTCTCAGACACACCCTTTTTATTAGCACATCTCTCTCATATTCTTTCATTTTACTCAATCATACCACCTCACACCACATATTGTCCTCAGATATTTCATTTCCAACAAATTCACCCTCCTTGGCACAGCCTTACCCATAACCCATATCTCACATCCATGTAATATTGTTGGGATTAATACACCTTCAAAAATACTCATTTTTGTCCTCCATGATAAAACAGCCTCTCCAAACATTCTTCAGTGTTTCCAGAATCTTTGCTCCTTCACCCACCGTTTGACTCACTCCACTTCCATGGTTTCATTTGCTGCCATGTCCATCCCCAGGTATCTAAAACACTTCATTTCTCCTAATTTTCTCCATTCAGACTTATTTCCCAACTAACTTGTCCCTCATCCCTGCTAAACTTACTAACTTTGCTGTTATTCACATTTACTCTTAACTTCCTCCTTTCACACACTCTTCCAAACTTCGTCACCAACTTCTGCAGTTTCTCGCTCAAATCTGCAACAAATGCTGTATAATCAGCAAACAACATCTGACACTTTTCACATCCTCTAATCCCCAAAGACTCCAAGACTTTTGCATTTACCTATATCACAACCCCATCCATAAACAAATTATACAAACCAACCTTCACTTGGAACCAGTCACTCTCCTCTCTTCCTACTCATACACATGCCTTACATCCTTGATAAAACCTTCTTATTGCTTCTAGCAGCTTTCCTCTTTCACCGTATATTCTTAAGACCTTCCACAAGGCATCTCTATCAATCCTATCATATGCTTTCTCCAGATCCACAGATGCCACATACAAATCCGTATGTTTCCCTAAGTATTTCTCCCACACATTTAAAGCAAACACTTGATCCACACCTCTCTCATTTCTGAAACCACACTGCTCCTCCCCAGTCTGATGCTCTATACATGCCTTCACCCTATCTACCAGTACCTTCCCATACAACTTTACAGGTACACTTAAACTTATACCTCTGTTGTTTGAATACTCATCTTTATCCCCCTTGCCTTTATACAGTGGCACTATACATGGATTCTGCCAATCCTCAGGCACCTCACCATGATCCATACATACATTGAGAATCTTTACCAACCGGTCAACATCACAGTCACCCCCTTAATTCATAAATTCAGCTGCAATGCCATGCACTCCAGCTGCCTTGCCTCATATCATCTTATGTAAGTGTTTCATCATGTCTTTTCCCTTCACCAAACCACTCCCTTAAGTTTACTGATACTTGCTCACCTTAACTCTCATTTGTCCTCTTTTACGACCCCTGCACTCCTTTTCTGTAAGAACCAGTCTAACACCTCTCTTTTCTTTTCCACTAGCAGCTTTACTTCTTCACCCTACTACATAGCATGCCACGTGCACCTCTTGCCTATGCTAGCAATACTTCCCTAAATACCCCCCATTCCTCATACACTCATCCTGCTTTATATACTCTCTTCTTTTGCCATTCTACACTCGATTTCTCCTGGTATTTCTTCACCTGAGTCTCTTTTCCAAGCTCACTTACCCTTACTACTCTTCTCACCAACATTGTTTCCTCTTTTTTGATGATACAAATTTTCACCCTCACTTCCGCACGGTAGTGATCAAACAGCCCACCAGCTGCCTCTCTCATCATACTTACATCCAAAAGTCTATCTTTAACACCTGTTAATTAATATGTAATCCAGTAATGCCTGCTGACCATCTCTCCTCACATCCAAGTACTTGTGTATGACACTCTTTTTAAACCATTTGTTCCTAGTCACTAGTCCTTTTTTGTCACACAATTCCACAAGCTACTCACCATTTTCATTCATAATACTTGAGTAACCCATACCCCCAATTATATCCTCAAGTGCCACATTACTCACCTTTCCATTCAAATCACCCATTTTAGTACTAATACCCGGTCTCGTACAGTAATATTGGTGACACACTCACTTAGCTGTTCTGAAAACACTTGCCTCTCGTGATCTTTCTTCTCATGGCCATGTGCATAAGCATTAATAATCACCCATCTCACACCATCCACTTTCAGTTTTACCCACATCATTCTAGAATTTACTTCCTTACACTCTTTCACACTCTCCCACAACTCCTGCTTCAATAGGGCTTCTCCTTTTTAAGCTCTTGTCCTCTCACAAACCCATGACTTTACTATTAAGACATTTCCAGCCATTGTTCCCTTTTACCCTTTAGCTTTGTTTAACTCATGAGCCAGAACATCCAGGTTTCTTTTCTTAAACATACTACCTGTTTCTCCTATCTTTTCATCTTGGTTACATCCACACACATTTAGACACCCGAGCCTGTGACTTTGAGGAGGATGAGCACTACCTGCTTGCCTACTACAGTTCCATCCTCTAGAAATTAAAATACAAGAGATTAGGGTTTCCACCCCCATGCTTCCATTCCCTTGAGGTGCCTTATACAACATGCAGGGATTACAAAGGTGGAATTCTTTCTCTTCTACCCCAGAAAATAGGGAATATGGGAAGAATAATTGTTATAGTAATAAATAAAAATTGTAAATCTTAGAATCATCCCAATGTATTTCAAAGGTATCAGATGCCTTGTGTGATTGAAATAAGGTAAATAATTCATAATATCTCAGGTTTTCTTCATAATTCATTTAATTGTTTACTTGGCAAGTCATTTCCCAAGGTCAAAACACATGGCAACTGTCCCTCTGAAATTCAAACCTCTATTGGTATATGAACATGTAGTGGAAAATTATATATCATAGTAATTCATAAATTTTCTGTTTCATCACTTTTCATATTCCCTTACAATTTGGTGGCTGGATCATCATAAATAAAATTAAATTAGTAGATCTCATAATCAGGAATACCAGCCTAACCTAAACAGTAGGGTTGTAGTGTTCATTTCAAAATGCATCCAACCCTGGGATAAAGATAATTTATTTGTTAACTCTTCACCTGATTGCCAATTTTCTCATGTTGGAAGGTTGGCAGACATAACCTTATTGTAGTTATTGTCAGGTAATTTTTGTAATAGACATGAAACATATGTCTTTGTAAACAAAATTACAGTGAGGTACAAGACGAGGAACACTAATCTTTTTTTCAAGTACGGTTGTAAAAGTTTGCTTGCCTTCAAGACTTGCTTAATGATAGAAATATATTGTTCATCCATTATTGATACTGATATGATGATATTACATGATGTGTTAAAAATTTTCCAGGAGGGAGATTCACTGTTGATGTAAACTAAGTCTTCTTTTCAGGATTTATCTCATTGTGAGTGTCATGGAGGATTACCAGATCACATCTTAGTACAAGGTCTCAATGTATGTCAGTGGTGAATCACCTGTATGGAAGTTTGTGAGGAATTTCTATTTTTATCCTGAAGAAAATATCATGCCATCACAGAAACCAGTGGTTTGAAAGTGTCTCATGTTTCATAAACTCCTTATTGTAAAAGTCTACTTTTCAGTGTTATATATCTAACTGTAAAAAAAAAAAAAATGTTTTGTTGATATAATATATTAATAAAGTTAATCCTGTTTCTATGCTAAAGAAAGGATTAGAATTTATCCTTGTATATAAGGATATTGCTGTATGGGATATTCCTGTGATTTGTAAAAAGATAATATTGTTGCAGATACTAAGGTCATTCATTAATTTGATGTTACTTCACTTGAAATCCGAAGGGTTTTCATGTTGCTGTCTTGTATTGGCCTGAATTTAATGTACTTGAAAACACTAGACAACAATATAGAAAAGATTATACTTTAATCAAGAACCTTCATGATGTTTATATACACAAGCTCATGAATTAGGTTGAATGTTTGCATGAATAGAAAGTATAAGAAAATATGAAATAAAACCTTGAATATCATGTTCTTCATGTAAGTTTTGTCTTCCACCGACAGCATGTGAATAAGTTTTAGTTGGACTAGTTTCTATCAGGGATTGGGTTTCACGTTTATATTAGTTCAATCATATATAGGTTTTTAAATAGTATATACTCAAAATATAGATATTTACTTTTCATGTTTCTTGTTTAATTATCCAGTTCTGTTCAAGTGTATAACCCCTTTCAGTTGGATTTCCTCAGTTTGGTCCAAGGGTTAGTAGTCACAAAGAATGCATTGCAAACTGTAGTGTTCAGAATTGGAATTTTAGGAGCTAGTCTTGGTAAATTTTAGGTGACCTCAGTTCAAAGGTCAACATGCATCATAAAAATTAAGGGAGGGAGGAAGTGTTTTGCAAATGCTATTACCCTTAAGAGCAATATAAACCGTTTTAAAAATTATTTCCTTATATATGGAGAATTGCTATAGCAAAAATAATCACTGAACAGCAGGCTTGTTTTATGGTTTTCATTTTAGTATACTGTTTCACTAAATACATCACAATATTGCTTTATGGCTGACTGGTTTGGCATACATGTTAAATCCTATTCTTCTCTGGATAATCAGACTCAGTCTTTCAACAGGTACACAAGAAGAATGTAGATTTTTGTACAACCACTGTTCATGAAACTGCCTTGCCTGTGTAAATCAACCTTTCATGAACCATGTATTGTTATTATTATGTGACTAACTCCACATGGTTAGTAGGTAGTAGATGGTAAGCAGCCGCTGACACGGGAGATATATTACTGGTATTACCCACTCAGTTATTGGGAGGGTTAGTGTTGGCTGTGAAGTGAGCCAGCATTTCAGTGGTTGTCAGGTTGCACCCCACTGACTAGGTAGCTGGCTTTTCTTCCTGCCTTGCCCGCACATGAACTGCTGACATTCTGTCCACAAACATACAATTTCTCCTTGTCACATGTAACATTCAACATTTAACTCACACAACTCATTCTTCACAACTAGATTTTCCTGCAGTGAACACTAAACACAAGCCCTGCCTTTTGGCAAAACGGTAGAAGTAACAGATTGAAGTAAATGGTAGGAGTGTTAGGTAGAAGTTGTAGGCTGGAACATTAGGCAGTTACTCTATGTATAAATAGTAGGTAGGAACATTTAGGTAGTAGTTAGTAGTTGGTAAGCAGCTAATGACCAGGGAGGTATATTACCTGTACTTTGTGCTTGGGTATCAGGAGGGTTAGTGATGGCTGGATAGTGAGCCAGCACTTCATTGGATGTCAACTTGCACTCCTGTGATTCAGGTAACTGTTTTTCTTTCTGCCTAACCCACATGTGGACTATTGGCATTCTGTCCATAAACATACAATCTTTCCTTGTCATGGATAACATTTGACAACACTTAACTCACACTGCTCATTCTTTGTAACTCAAGATTTCCCTGCAGTGAGCACAATGCGCTAACCCTGCCTTTTGGCAAAATGTTATGAACAGTAGATTGAAGTAGTAGGTAGGAACATATAGGCACAAGCATCAGGTAGTAGTCAGTAGGAACATAAGGTAGGAGCCTCTGCAAACACTGCATTAGAGTTGCCCTCTGCCAGTGGCTTGTTAAGGGTGAGGCACTAAAGGCTGAGAAGTGGCACTGGAGTTCACTAGTTATTGAGACTTTATTGCCATGGCCACCCCTTGAGGGAGTTCCAGTTGGGAACAGGCATCAGAGATAGATAGTTGGATAGATAGCACTAGGTAGCAGTAGTCAGTGGAAACATTAGATAGGAGCTTCTGCAGGCACTATGCTAGAGTTGCCTTCAGCCAGTGGCCTGTTAACGGTGAGGCACTAAAGGCTAAGAAGCTGCACTAAAGTTCACTAGTTATGGAGAGTCTGTTGCTGTCGCCACCCACTTGAGGGAGTCCAGGTGGGATTGGGCATTAGAGATGTAGACAGAGAGATAGTAGGTAGGAGCCTCTGGAAACACTGTGCTAGAGTTGCCCTCTGTCAGTGGCTGATTAAGGGTGTCACAAAAGGATAAGAAGCAGCATGAGTTCACCAAATGGAGACTCTTTAGCTGTGGCCACCCCTTGAGGGAGTTCCCAGAGGGAATGGGCACCAGAGATATAGATACATAATTCCTCATGAATTGCACCCATTTCCTCAGTCCCAGGGTTCATTGTTATGCATAAGTAAGAGTGACTTTAATGATAAGCTAATTCTTTCACAAATGAAATGAAGAATGCAGGTTATTTAAGGGCCTTCAGTCTTCATACATGCCTTGTGTAACAGTATAACTGCTGCCCTTGTGTGTTTTTTTTGGCAGATGTGTTTCTATATGTAGATCAACATACGTACTTTACCTCAGCTTCCTTCCTCAGGGCTCCCTTCCATGGAATTTCCAGAGCACTCAGGAAGCTGGCCACATCCAGTGGACAGCACCAAATATTAAACATTGAGGTGGTGTTGGTTGTATGTGTAATTACTTGCTTGTACATTTTAGGGAGAGGGTTTTACAGTCACTGGATCCTCTTTATTGTACTTTCTATGCCATCAAGAACACTTAAATCTTTGTTACCTGCCAGCATTCACCATCTCCCTACTAAAGCCATCCACTACCCTTACACGAAACCCATATTTCTTTATATCCTTCTTGATTACCCTCTTCCTCAGCTTCTGGTTGTGGCCTCTGGTATCTCTGGTACTATGTGATTCAATTTGGAATAAACCATGGAAAATATTTTTCATGAATGTACAAAATCTTATACCTAAAGATACCAGATTGAGAACTAAATTTATTAATTTCTTAATTATCCTGGTATTGCATTGGATATGTAGTTTTCTCAGTGGGCATTCATATAATTTTGTTTGGTGCTTTTTTATTTGCTTATTTCCAGTTATGATTTTAATTTAATGAAACAGTGCCTTGCTTATTTGCTTTCAGGTTTAGGATGTTAGTATATTCACCTTATATTTGTTGCCAGGTATATATCACCATTATATTTATCTTTCTCCTTGAGGTAGGAGAAAGAGTTCTACTTCTATATTCCCTGTGTGCAGAAGAAAGCGACTAAAGGGGGTGGGAGTGGGGGCTGAAAATCATCCCTTCTTGTATTTCAGTTTCCAAAAGGTGGAACAGGAGAAGGAGCCAAGCAGGGAGTGCTCATTCTCCTCAAAGGCTCAGGCTGGGGTGTTTAAATGTGTGTGGAATGTAACCAAGATGAGAAATAGTTTGTTTAAAAAAACCTAAATGTTCTGGTTCTGAGTGAAACAATGCTCAAGGTTAAAGGGGAAGAATGGTTTGGAAATGGCTTAGGAGTAAAGTCAGGGGTTGTTGAGTGGATGAGCTAAGGAAGGAGTGGCACAACTTGCAAAGCAGGAGTAGTGGGAGTGTGTGAAAGAGTGTAAAGAAGTAAATTTTAGACTGATGTGGGTAAAAATGAAAGTGGATGGTGAAAGATGGGATGATTATATAGTGTTTATTCACCTGGCCCTGAGAAAAAAGATCATGAGAGGTAAGTGTTTATGGAGCAGCTCCATGACTGTGTCAGCAGTTTTGAAATAGGAGACTTGGTGTTAGTGATGGGGGATTTGAATGTGAAGATGGGTAGTGTGGCAGTTGAGGGTATAACTGGGGGGCACAGTATATGCAGTATTATTAATGGATATGGTGAACAGCTTTTGGAGCTGTGTGCTGAAAAAGGACTAGTGACTGGGAATATCTATTTTAAAAAAGGGGCATAAACAAGAATATGTATGTGAGTAGCAGAGGTTACCAGGCATTACTAGATTACATATTAATTGATAGACGTGTAAAAGACTTGGATGTAAATGTGCTGAGAGAAGCAGCTGGTGGGATGTCTGGTTGCAATCTTGTGGAGGAGAGGGTGAAGAGTCGTAAGTGTTTTCAGAAAAGAGGACACAGTGGAAACAGTGTCGGTAAGAAGAGAGTGGTGAGAGTGAGTGAGCTTGGAAAAGAGACTTGTTTGAAGATGTACTGGGAGAGATTGAGTGTTGACTAGCAAAAGGTGTGAGCAAATGAAGCAAGGGGTAAATTAGAAGGGATAGTGAGAGGTGGGATGAAGATGTAAAGTTGCTAACAAAGGAGAAAGAGAGGCATTTGGGTGGTACGTACAGGGAAGTAGTGCAAATGATTGGGAGATGTTTAAGAAAAAGAGGCAGGAGATCTAGAGTAAGGCACAGGGATTGAAAGGGGGGGCAAATCAGTTTGGGTGAGCAAGTATCAGTAAACTTTAGGGTGAATAAGATGTTTTGGAAGGAAGTTAATAATGTGTGAAAAACAAGAGAACAAATAAGAACATTGGTGAAGGGAGCAAAAGAGGAAGTGGTAACAGGTTGTGACGAAGTGAGGAGGAGATGGAATGAGAATTTTTAAGGACTGTTGAATGTGTTTGATGATAAGGTATCAGATGTACAGTACCTGCAGAAAGTCTGAGGATCATGGGACCTTTTGTTGTATGGTTTGGTGTCCTCAGAATTTCCAAGTCTGTCAGCCTACCAAATGCTCAGATCTTGTTTAATTAGTACTTGGCAACTCTCTTGGTGATCCCATCACCACAGACTGAGGAGCGCATTAGTGCCTCATGGGACAAGCTATATAGAGGGGATGCATGCTATGAGCTACTGGATTAACAAAGACCCTTTAATTTTTGGTCCATTAATTTTTTGTCCCACATCTACCCACCCACACCTTAGAATGGGGCACAAGAACTTCAGTCAGCAAGAAAAGGCTCAGATTCTTACCCTGAGGGAGGCAAAAATGTGGGTGAAGGAAATATGTCAGTGTATGGGGGTGAGCAAGTCAGCCATATAGAGCCTTGTTGCAAAAGCCAAGAATATCCCACAAGATGAAGTTCCATCTTGTAAATCTGTACCAGGGTGTCCCAGTAAGACTTCAGCAACTACTGACAAGCTTATCAAGAGGCAAGTATTGATAAATCCATGTAGCACAGCAGGACAATTGAAGCAAGCCTATCCCACCCTCCTTGGAAGTGTTGCAGAATGCACCATTCAAAAGCACTGCCAGAAACACCTGAACCTGCATCTTCATTTTTCGACTCACATGATGTGTGCTGCTCATCTCAGTTTTGCAAGGAACTACAAACATTTCACTGTTCAGGATTGGAGAAGGGTCTTACGGAGCGATGAGTCGACTCTCCAGTGTGCTGCAGTGAGGTATGGCAAGTTGAGATGTCCCTCACACCTGAATCCCCTTGACCCCATTATGTGCAAATGACTCGAACACCCAGACTCAATCATGATATGGGGGTTGCTTCAGTGGAAAGTTAGGGGGTGGGGGATCTCATGTGGTTCCTGACAACATCACAATGTTACATTGAAGTTTTTTGTGATCACATGATGAATTTTTATGAGATCCACAGCTGTGACTTTTTATGCTAGACAGTGCACCATGTCACAAGGCAAAGGCCATGAAACGTTTGTCAGACAAGCAGGTGAACATCCCTCAATGACCTGGGAATTCACACCTGAATCCCATCTAGGTGCTGTGGTCTCACACAAAGCTTAAACTTCAAGAAAGGAACATCTCTTCAATTCCTCACCTTCTTGAAGATATCAGAGATATCTGGTCAAATGGAATTGACCTTGATTACTGCAGAAACCTTACTAACTCCATGCTGCAATGTATACAAGCTGTTTTGAAGGCATGTGGTGGCCACACTGAGTACTAAAATAAAGAAAATGATTTTTTTTTCCCCCAGACTTTCTGCAGGTACTGTAGGGTGTTTGAGTCAGGATAGTATGCAAAGTGAGAGTGTTATGAAGAGTGGTTTAGAGAGAGAGAAGAGATGGTGAAAGACTTACGTGTGATGAAATGTCACATGGGAGCTGGAGTGGATGGTATTGCTGTTGAATTTCTTAATTTAGGGGGTGACTGTGTTGTTGATTGGTTGGTTAGGATTTTCACTGTGCATATGTATCATCGTGAGGTGTTTGAGGATTGGCAGAAAGCATGTATAGAGGCAAGGGGGATAAAGGTGAGTGTTCAAACTACAGAGTTTGTTGAGTGTACCAGGTGTAGGTAGGAGTTAGTAGGCAGCCAGTGACCAGGGAGGTATATAACCAAAACTACCCTCCTGGGTCTCAGGAGGGTTAGTGATGGCAGCGTAGAATGCCAGCACTTCAGTGGTTGTCAAGTTGCACTCATCTAACCCAGGTATCTGTCTTTTCTTTCTGCCTCACCCACACGTGGATTACTGGCACTGAATCACACATAACACTTGAAAACACTTAACTTGCATAGTTCTTTTTTCGTTACTCTAGATTTTCCAGTGGTGAGCTCTATGCACTAGCTCTGCCTTTTGGCAAAATGGTAGCAGTAGATAGAAATAGTAGGTAGGAACATTTAGGCTGGAGCATTAGGTAGATGTAGTAGGTAGAAACATTAGACAGGAACATTAGGTAGAAGTAGTCAGTAGGAACATTTGAAAGGAGCTTCTGCAAACACTGAACTAGAGTTACCCTCTGCTGGTGGCAGAGAGCACCTGCAGTTCAATAATTATGGAGGCTGTGTTGCCATGGTAAGTTGTATGGGAGGATAATGATTGAGAGGGTTAAGGCATGTACAGAGCATCAGTCTGGGGAGGAGCAGTGTGGTTTCAGAAGTGGTAGAGGGTGTTTTGATCAGGTGTTCGCTTTAAAGAATTTATGTGAAAAATAGAAATAGATGGGATTGTATGTAGCATTTTTTGGCTCTAGAGAAAGCATATGATTGGGTTGAGAGAGATGCCTTGTGGAAAATATATGGTGTGGGAGGAAAGCAGCCTGAAGCAGTGAGAAGTTTTTATCAAGGATGTAAGGCATGTGTATAGGTCAGAAGAGAGGAGAGTGAATAGTTCCAAAAGAAAGTTGGTTTGTAGAAGGGGTGTGTGATGTCACCATGGTTGTTTAATTTGTTTATGGATTGGATGGTGAGAGAAGCAAATGCAAGAGTCTTGGATAGAGGGATACTTAAACAGTATTTGTGGGAAGAGAGGGCCTGCGAAGGGAGTCAGGTGTTGTTTGCTGATGATACAATACTGGTGGCAGAATCAAGTAAAAAACTGCAGAAGTTGGTGACTGAGTTTAGAGAAGTGTGTGAAAGGAGGAAGTTGAGAATAAATGTGAATAAAAGGAAGGCTATTAGGTTTAGCTGAGTTGAGGGACAGGTTAGTTGAGGTATGAGTTTGGAGTATTTAGATACCTGGGACATGGTCGTAAATGGAACCATGGAAGCAGAAGCGAGTCATAGGGTGGGTGAGGGGGCGAAGGTTCTGAGGCACTGAAGTGTGTGTGGAAAGAGAGAAAGTTATCTGGGAGGGCAAAAATATATGTTTGAAGGTATAATAGTATCAACAATTTTGCATGGATGTGAAGCATGGGTGTATGGAGGAAGTGGGATGATTTGGAAATGAAATATTTGAGAACAGTATGTGGTGTGAGGCAGTTTGATTGAATAAGTAATGAATGGGTGAGAGAGATGTGTGGTAATAAAAAGAGTGCGGTTGAGAGAGCTGAAGATGTAGTGCAGAAGTGGTTTGGACTTATGGAGAGAATGAGTGAAGAAAGGTTGACAAAGAGGGTATTTGTGTCAGAAGCAGAGGGATAAAGAACAGGGAAACCAAATTGGAGATGGAAGGATGGAATGAAAAAGATTTTGAGCAATCAGGGTCTGAACATGCAGGTGGATGAAAGGTATGCAAGGGATAGAGTGAATTGGAATGATGTAATATACTGGGGTCGATGTGCTGTTAGTGGACTGAATCATGGCATGTTAACATATAGGGTAAACCATGGAAAGGTCTGTGGGGCCTCATTGTGAATTGGGAGGTGTGTTTTCAGTGCATTACATATGACAGCAGGAGAATGGATGTGAGCAGATGTGGCTTCTTTTCATGTTCCAAGCGCTCCCTCACAAATGCTGAAAATGGTAACTAAGTATGAACAAATATTTCTGTGTCTGTAAATTGCAGTGTTCAAGCTCTGTCTTTCTTGATAGTTCATATGTCCAAATCCACTTGTAAAGTGTTTTTGAATTCTCTGTAATTTGTTTATTTTGGTTGCATAACTGACAGCCATACAACATGCCAGTATTCAACTTGTCTTTTTATATTAATAATTCTAATGATTAATTTTCCTTCTCTTGTTTTAATGGTTCTTAATATCATACCACTCATTCTTCTGCTGGAGCATGTTTCTTACCACTGTGCTCTATGAATGTAAGATTTTCATGTATAATGTATAATGATTCTTCTTCATTGCTTTTCCTGCATAGCTTGTATTCAGATGCTGAAATGCTGATTATTTTTCCATGACAATTGTTCTAATTTGTGTTAAATTCCATTAGATTTTCTTCCACTCATTTGTATATGGTACCAAAATCATTCTACATATTTCGTAGTGCTCATCATTATCTGTTGCTTGTATCATCAATAAAATTATGCAGATGATACAAGTACTCTCATAGTTTTGAAGCCAATACCATTACTTGAAAGCCCAAAAGCACTTTGTTTCAATTTGCAACTACCTTTAACTTTGTTGGTTAGAAATTCCTTAATCCATTTTTTTTTTCTTTTTTAATAGTACTCCATGAATAACAAAACCTTTGCAAAATCTAGAAAGACAGCATCCATTCTATTTCCTGTTCTTATTGTTTCTTATGTCATTGTAGTGAGCTGGTAGTTGTGTATTTGTGCTCTTACCAGGTACAGAACCATGCTGGCCTTCATTTATGATTTCATTGTTAATAAGAGATTTCAATTTGTGATTCTTTATTACTGTCTCATATACTTAATTATGTGTGATGGAAGGCTGATTGGTCTATATTGTTTTGGTAGAAGTTTGGTTTCCCCTTTATGTGTGCTTTTTTGTGTATATCTGCTGTGATTTGTTTATGTGATTTCTTGCCCCCCACTCCCTCCCCATTTAGTCGCCTTTTACGATATGCAGGGAATACGTGGGAAGTATTCTTTCTCCCCTATCCCCAGGGATAACTGCTACACCACAGTGGTCCACCTTGTTTACTTTTTTCTATCACCTCTTAATCGGGGTCTCATCTCTAAACTCTCATCTTTTGGCTTCCCTCCCTCACTTTGCTCCGGCCGACCCATCTCTGTGGTTGTTGATGGATCAGCCTCCCACCTTTTCTGTCAACAGCGGTGTCCCTCAAGGGTCTGTACTGTCCCCAACACTTCTCCTTTTCCTCAACGAGTTTCTGTCTTCCACAAGTAATCCAATGCACTCATATGCTGATGACAACACTGCATTCATCCACATCCTTCAATTCTGCTCCATCTTCTATCACTCGATCAGCATGTTGCCTTGACACAGCTTCCATAATAAACTCGGACAGGATATCTCATTGGGGTACACAAAATCTAGTTTAATGCCTCAAACACCTAATTTCTACCTATCTCTCATCGAAAACTCCTCACAACTCTCGTATCTCCTCTGACGGTTCAGTAATTCCACCTCTTGACTCAATGAAAATATTTGGTATCACTGTAACATCTAATCTTTCTTGGAAACCCCACATTATGGGAATAGCTAAGTCTGCCTCTATGAAACTGGGTGTCCTGTTTAGATGTCATAACTTTTTCTCTTCTGAACAGTTGCTCCATTTATACAAGGGATTGATTTGTCCTTGTATGGAGTACTGCTCCCACA
>JAYMFT010041387.1:7500-15596 GCA_038088735.1 Panulirus argus | reverse complement strand
ATATATATATATATATATATATATATATATATGTGTGTGTGTGTGTGTGTCTGTGTGTGTGTGTAATTTCCTCCATAGTTGGAAAAAATACTTTCCCTCATCAAAGGTTAGTCAGGGTGAAAAAATCAAAGTAATTAAAGTGATGTTCGTAAGGCTGCAGCTATACGTTGTCTTCTTTCACGTAGGGGAAGAATTACATTTTAGAGAATTCTTATAACCTGAAAACATCCGGGGGTGGTAAAATGTAATCTATTACTTTCATTATATATTTAAAGTCTTCAATCTTTTTCGGAATGTTTGTAATATCACATAACATTACAAGACGCATATGAGGGTGAAATATATATATATATATATATATATATATATATACATATCGAGCGCGTGCACTGTCTTGAAATTATCTTGGAATTATCTTAAACTCAGAGAAGGTGCTGGGGTGTTTTCGTCTGGTGGTTATAACATGAAGTTAACGACCTTATCTGATGACCCAGTTAGTCGATAAGCCTGGATCCTAAAATACCCAGCCAACCAATCAACAATCATTGATTAAAAAGATATATTTGAACCAGCTCTATCTTTTTTTTTTTTTCACCACGTATGGAACGGATTCTAGCTTAAAAGTTGTTATTGCTAGCAAATTCAGCTGCAAGGGGGGCAGGAGGGGGAGGGGGGGTGACAGGGTTGTTTTGGACTAAAAGCCTCTTAGGGATAAAAATATTTAGTCTGGTTGTAGGAACGAGAGGAGGAGATGGTGCTGCTGCTACGGAAATTCTAAAGGGGTGATTGTATTCACTCTCTGGCTATATGAATATATTTCTGGATTACAATAATAGCAGGAGACATGTCACGGGCAAAGGCATGTCCTGTCCTCTCCCGCAAGTCGCAACCAAGGACGGTATAAAAAAAAAAGATTGCTAAAATAACAAAGAAGAGTGGGTTAAAGTTGAGGAGAGCAGAAAGTAGAGGACGGAAAGAGTATTACTTTAAGAAAATGAGTAAGCCGTATGGGGCAAAAGGGAAGAATTACGTGATACTATGGCAAAGGAAAAATCATGTGGCAACAGAGAAAGCCTAGATAATAGTATGTCAAAGACGTATTTGATAGGCAAAGTTGGCAGAAATGAATGGCAAAGGAGTGATTATGAAATGACACGAGGTGTTTAGAAGAAGGAACAGAAGTAGTTAGACAAAGGAGTATATTGATATGACAAGAGGGGGCGGGGCTGTAGTATGACACAGAAGAAATTATGTGGGTCATTACGATATACCGCCAGTGAGAGATGGCTGGCTGGATAGCTGGCTAGTGTTTTTGAAAAACGCAATGTGTCACACTTGTGCTTCGCTGAGCACAGTTTGACGACAAAACGAGAGGCGAGAGTTGAGTTGTCTTGAGTGTTTTGCGTGTTTGGGAAGTGGAGGAAGGCTTCATTGAGGTCTGGTGTTTACATGAGAGTGCGTTGCACATACCAAGTGTCTATGGCTTGCAGTATTTGACGCCGGGCTATGGATAAATACGCATGTATATGTACGTATACATTGCTTTATGAATGTATGTATGTACATACATACACACACATGCACACTGGCTACATATTGTATGAATATTTAGCGTGAAAGAATCAATTTCTAAAAGAAATTCGTGCACCCCCATCCCTTTTGGGAGTCTCTGCGTCTTCCCCGACGACATCTGGAGACCTTCCAACATCTTCCTTGGCGACACCTGGAGACCTTCCAACATCTTCCTTGGCGACACCTGGAGACCTTCCAACATCTTCCTTGGCGACACCTGGAGACTGTTCATTACCAAAGGAAACCTTCTTTAATTACGTGACAATCACGCCAGCCTACGGGCAATGGTTGATTTGCTGCTGCTGCAGGAGGAGGAGGAGGCGATGACGTTCACCTGGCCGTGGTCACCAGCACCTAATTACTAGAAATTGGGCACGTTTTTTAGGTGTTTCTTCGGGAGCGACCGTCAATCCGTCGGTCTGTCTGTCTCCCAAATGACAACATTGCGAAAAGGGGGAAAGTGACTTTGAGCACACGCGAGCATTTTGCCCGATAAGTTAGGCTCTGATTATAATGATGTTTTCTCCTCTACTGGTGAGTGAATACGTGAAAAATGAATGGTTATGCATTTGTTGTCTTCTAAGCCACAATACCTGCTGTACGTACAAGCACAGGTTGTTTACAAAGTATCGCTACAAATTCACAGTAAATGATTCAAAATGGTAAGTGTGATTCACAGGTTCACTGTATGTTAGATACTTTTTGCGAAGAGTTTTTTTGTTTGGCATCACAGTATGTCATTATTCTATTTACATAAGGCGTCCCAGCTGGGTCTAGGACCTTACCTTACCTTATGTATACCTTACGATGTGTTCGGTGGTCTTCCACCCCTACGGCTGGGTCTGAGAACTTAACCTTACCTTACCTTACGATGGTTTTCGAGGTCTTCTGCCCCCACGGTTCGGTGTCCGATAGACCTCCCGTA
The DNA here is from genome assembly GCA_038088735.1 of Panulirus argus. NCBI lineage: Eukaryota > Metazoa > Arthropoda > Malacostraca > Decapoda > Palinuridae > Panulirus > Panulirus argus. The sequence continues at coordinate 13,099 of JAYMFT010041387.1, read as the reverse complement.
TTGTTCGTCTGTCAGAATGTTGTAGGCAACGGACCACAGCCCTGCTTAACATCTGGTCGGTGTGGTACACTCCGCAGTTGTTACGTACATGTTCAGACCATGGCCGAACGCGTCTGTCCTCTGAACGCTCCATGAAAATCTTTTTTTCGAGATATGTTCATCACACTAGCGTTTAGATTAAAAAAGGAGCGCAGACTATGGAATTTGTTGTAAAAGGTGGACAGAAAAAGAGCTAGAACGAGATAAAAGTTAAATGTCGAAGTGAGGAGCTATGAGGAGGAGGCGGAGGAAGGAGGGAAAATAAGCGTTGAAAATGGAAATATAATTTCTCGCTCCATGATTGTCTCTGTCTCTGTCTCTCTCTCTCTCTCCATCTCGGCGAACTTTTGCGGAACCTGATGATCTTTTTTTCCTGTTTTGGGTCCCTGGGTGAGTAGTTAGTTAAGCTGTTGTTGTATCACTTCAGCACTTCAGTTCCCTCTGTCTCATCTGACCCGGTTTCTTCAGCTTCGTGTTATCATCTCCTCCTCCTCAAGAACACCTGACGATTTATATCAATCATTTCCCTTGGTATTACATCGTCCTGAACCCCAGCATTATAGTCCACAAAAAGATCTTCTCTGATAGTGATCATGGGACACTGAGCATTTTCTATTCCCGCTCAGTGAGGAGAGCATTGATAATGATATGCATATCACTGTTCATTAACACACATATATGTCGATGGACTCCGCCTGCTTGAGGTTGCAACGCGGTTGAAAAGCCACCTTTGTCAAGGCTGGGTCACTGGGAGTCCAACACTCCCGCCAAAGGAGTCTACACTTCCCTGGTGACGGAAGTAGTGCAGCCGTGGGCTGCGGGGGCCTTCAGACAGGACCTGGGTAACGCTAAAGGATTTTTTCGCAAAAATTGCTCCTGGGAGGACTATGATTCAGTGCTCAAGTAGATAATGTAGCAATGCCTATACTGCTCCTTTATCAGAACAATAGACTCGTCCCCTTCGTAATTTTATTCTACACAAAGTCCTTAATCCAAAACACATTTAGTACCCGAACGAGAGTTCGTGACGTCATTCAGACCATATCAAAGTCTGTTCCTTTTTCTCCGTTGTTTTATTACCTTCACGATCACTGAATAACTATTATCTTATCAACCTGAAATGGAAACAGTTCACCTCCCTGTTAACAGTTCGGTTTACGAGGAAAGATTAAGTGAAAAATTCGCAGAGTTTACATAAGTTTTCTGGACAGAAATACAATAGAACCGATTCTTTCTTTTTCTATTCTCTCTCTCTCTTTTTGAAGCTGATTGATGAAGGATCTGTAGCGGCCATTCATCCGCCAGATAAAGTGAAGTTTATATGAACCTTTAGGGCGAACGAGTTCCGCTCGTTTGAGCTAGATCTAATTAAAGCGAGGATGTCTCCCTTAATCCTTTGTTCTCTCGCCTTCCAACAACTCTGCTTTCTCTACTCTCTCTCTCTCTGCCTTGCATTCTTCCGCTTCCCTTTATCTAATTCCCCTCACTCGCTTCTTTCCAGTCACTTGTTCCTCCTTGTAGGGATGGCAATAGTAGAGGTAATCATGGTAATACATAAGCCGAACTTGTAGAAACAACATGACGCCATGGTTTGGGAGGGGCAGCAGTAGCAGGAGAAGCTGTTGTTGTTATGGGAACGATGGTTAGGAGAATTGTGGGATACAGTGATTGGAGAGGGTTGTAATTAAGGGCGTAATTAGCCGCGTAATAACCCACTGTGTTGACGTAATGAGAACAGCTCCGGCCACCGGGGTAGAGAAGGTCCGCTTAATCAACTGGTGAAAAGGGCTGCTCTCTTGTCAGGATCCTTAAAATAAAGGAATTCCTGTAGACAGAGGATTAGGATCTTTATAGGACAATGGAGGAACTATGAATGGAAAGACATGCGTATCTCAGAGACACAAGAGACAGTGGCTATGTCAAAAAAGACGACAAAAAAAAAAAAACATTTCTAAGAAATGTTTTGCACATCTAATTAAAAGCAGCCGAGCGTCTGGAGACGTAATTAGTCGTTCTAGATCTATTCTGATGTCATGACAACAACGACTTGCCTTCTGGTGATAAGGTCTTGATAAAATGAATATCCTTTAAAAGTCTTATCTATCATAAACAACGTCTGTTACCTTATCATCAATTTCCCAAGGGTTTGAAGTGTAAACAAAGGCTCCTTAACATATTCCTGTGTAGTCTAAGAGCCATCGTCTTTAAGATGCTCCACTGGCTGCTGCTGTAAGGTCTTTAAGGAGGGGAAATGCCTAAGATAAGGAACAGGGGAGAGAGTGCATATGATTCTCTAAGAGATATAAGTGGCATTTTTATGCACAAAATAGCTCCTTCAAAAGGACTATTCTTAGCGCTGCGCGCGTGTGTGTGTGTGTGTGTGTGTGAAGACAAATTTTTAAGCACCCACACACACGAGAACACCCACCCACACACACACACACACACACACAATATATATATATATATAATGATAAATATGATAACAACGGTACTGACCTGTAGGAAACCAGCTGAGAGACGTTGTCAGGGAGATCAGTAGATTATAACGAACCCGTATATAAAACCAGACAGCCATCGGAGTAAAATATTTACCTTTTTTTTTTTTTCCAGAGGAATTCAGGACAGATAAACTAAGCTAATTTCCTGTTCGGGAAATGTGAAAATAGTGAGGATCTGTTTAAAAACTAGGATGTTGTTACAAGGCGTGTGACGGCTGGTAACAACTCGCCCTTACCGGGAAGCATCACCCAGGCAGAGCAATGACAAAGCGTTACGAGAAGAGAGGAGGCTTTTACCGACCTTTGGCGTGGGCGAGGGAGCAAGGCAAGAGGCACGCCTCCGGGGGCATCAGCGCCTCGGTGAAGGAGGCGTTGGAGAGGAAGGTACTCCACGACCACTGGGACGACCATGACGAGGACGACGTCGACGAGGTGCGAGACGATCCCCTGGAGGAGGACGAGGACCTCTCCGTGCAGAGTGGCAGGGACAGAGTGGAGCCGAGCGTCAGGGCCGAGCCTATGGAAAGCGTCGGGGACCGCTCTTCGGGTCTGTGGGCGGCGCGGCTGCTGGGTGGTGAGAGCCACGGGTACCCGGAGCGGTCGGCGGCCATGGGGGGCGGCAGCAACACCACCCTCCTCCTGACTTCGGGAGGAGGAGGAGGCCGAGGGGTTAAATGTGCCCCGCGGACGCCATGGGGCTCAGGTCAGGTTGCCATGCTTGCCGGCGCCTTCAGGAGGACCCGTCGCAGGATGCGACGGGGCTGCCAAGGACTCCCATCATTACTGTCTACAGCGCCCCGGCCGTCAACAACATGTGTGTGTGTGTGGGAGGGTCATCACACACAGACACACAGACACATATACAGGCTCGTATGGCTCAGTGACTTTACTCTTATGATCTGGAAGGAAAATGTCTTTGATAGTAGTCTGTGAAAACAAATGTTCCTGGACAGCTAAAACTCTACACCACACACACACACATACACACACACGATGCATTTCCTTAAGCAGGCAGGGAATGGAAAGAACGACACCCCCAAGCTTTTGTCTATTTCTGAACAACACATCTTCAGTTGCTCTGAAGGTGTGTTGAGACACTTGGGTGGTATGAGCCATTATAGTTAGTGTTTCTTAGATCTCCAAAACAATCATGTCCTACGCATGGGCAGATAACATTGTTGAGAAGATAGATCTTTAACTCATTCTGTTCTACAGGAGCTTTTTCCATTTTTTTCTGTCATTATCAAGCTAGAATTCTCTGACCACTCAAACATTACGAGCGTTACTCTTCCCAATAAGACAACTAATCAGGTCAAACAAGAAAAGATTATGAGACGTAAATAGATATCACTGGAACAAATGCGGAAAATGGGCAAATGATGAATGAATTTCTAAGGCCACACGATTATACTTGATCATTATTGGCTTTGAGCTGGTCCTGGGGTTAAGAGAAATAGAAGCTAATTGCCTTCTGTACAGCACTGTCTATGGAAGCAGCTTTTGCCCTCCGTCTCGCTAGAAATCTCGAGACTGTGGGTTCGTTAAGTTACTGAGGAGAGGCGAAAGAGAAAGAGAGAGAGAGAGAGTGTATGTGTGTGTGTATGTGTAAAAACCCGGCCATGCGGAATACAGATAAGAATGTCTGCCTTTTCTTAAAAGTTATACGTCCCCACATGACTGCAGCTTTTCCCCAGTGTGAGTTTCTCACTCGGGGAAACAAAGGAAAACTTACAAATTCAGGAGACCGTCTGTACTCGCTCGTGTGGGTCTGTGCGCACTTATATCAGCGACTTGTTGAGGCGCGCTGATTGGTTGATGTATGTGGAATTGTCGTTACACATGCGTTCTTGATTGGTTGATGTCGTCGAACCTGAGGTCACCCCGAACGGAGGTCATCGACCTGATGTCATCGATTTGAGGTCACCGAACCCTACTTATTGTGTAGTGAAGTGACAACACAGCAAAACTGGACTCTCCCCCCACCTCCCCCGTGGAAGAGTAGTAGTGGAGAGAGAGAGAGAGAGAGAGAGAGAGAGAGAGAGAGGAACGCACGAAAGATTACGTTCGTGGGATACGTTCAAGGAACGTAAGTTATCTCACGTTCTCCATTTCTCTGATCTTCCCGCTGTTGATTCACGAGTCGAGAGCCCTTGAAGCCTCTCATTTGTTATAGATCTATCAGAGAGAGAGAGAGAGAGAGAGAGAGAGGACCTATTAAAGAGGTTCTGTCGCAGTAGACAGGGGCGCGCAGCGATCACCGCAGCAGAATCGGAGGAAAGTCCAGACTCAAAAAAAAAAAAAAGCGAGTCGTGTGAGTCACGTGTTGTCGTCAAGCGTTGAGGTGAGGGGAGAGTGTGTGTGTGTGTGTGGGTATGTGGGTGAGGCAGGGAGAGAGAAAAGAGAGACAGCAACTTGAGCCATGTGGGGAGGGAGGAGGGGAAGGGGGGGAAACTTAACAGCCACTGAAGTGCTGGCGCACTGTTTCTCCGCAACTAGCCGTGAAAGAGAGAGAGAGAGAGAGAGGACGATACACATGAAGAAGAAGAAGAAGAGGAAGAAGAAGAGTCACAAAGAAAGAAGAAACAACGAAAGACTAGAATTACAATAAAAAAAAATAATAATGAAATTGAGGGAAAAAGATTTTGGGAAGGGAAATGAAAACTGAAAAGAATGAAACTTTGAAGAGAGCAAGAAATGAAGTTGAAAGATGAAGAGAGAGGCCAAGTGTCTCGTGGAGACGGAGACAGTGTCGACATCTCCCTCACCGGTTCATTAATGTCGGAAGAAATCTCTTAAGCCTCTTTCCCGTCTCAATATTTATATTCTCTCTCTCTTTTCTTTTCTTTCTTTTAGAGGAAACTAATTTCGCTTTCTGTTCTCGAAGGTATTTTTCACTACACTTGAACTGACGATGTTTGATATGATAGTTTATATTCTTGTATATATATATATATATATATATATATATATATATATATATATATATATATATATATATATATATATATATATATAGGTTCCCTCCAGAGTTTAAAACTCCCTCCCCGTTCAGTGTAAAT
>JAYMFT010041387.1:0-5000 GCA_038088735.1 Panulirus argus | reverse complement strand
CTTCTTGTATTATTACTTTCCAAAATAAGAGCCACAGGGTGGAGCTACTTTTGTTCCCGGCGCTCCTTAACTAAAGCAGTAAACAGCAAGCAGGTACAGGAGAAAAAAATGTTTGCAAGTGATACATAAAAAGAGAGTTGATCTGTGGTAGGAATCATTAACATTATACACATTATAATGAATATCATTTAATACCCTTTCATAACTGACCCGGTTTCCCTTTACCAGTCTTCATTGATATTATATTCTAATACCCATGGCATTAATCATGTCTCATGACGGCAATACATCTTGGCCTTCACTCCAGAAATAGCTGCATTATATTACCGTCTCGTGCATCATCCTGCCTCCATTTATCTAGAATAAAGAATTTAGGATATACAGTTACTCTCCACCGAGAGATGAATTTGTCTTCTGTGTTCTCTGGTTTTGCCATTCGTTTACTCCCACGAGCTGTCCTCCTGCAGGTACGTAACTTTGTCATACGACCATCGAGTCCTTCTCGTACTGGGTTTGCTCCTTTTATTACTACATGTGTGTGTGTGTCCGAACGACTTTCTTGGAAGCCATCTCGGAATGGTTGAGGGAGGGAAGAAAATCGCACACTGAATCGGCCGCAGCAACTTCTGGAAGACAAGCTCAAGATTGTGGAAGGGTCAGCTGAAAGAGAATCACGGGAGAGAGAGAGAGAGAGAGAGACAGCTGAAGGAAGCAGCTGATAGACAAGGAGGGAAATGGCTGCAGTGTGACCACAAAAGGACGCCAGGAATCTCCTGCAGAAGGAAAGCTCACGTAACGAACTCCTGCGATGGTAAGTCATTCACAAATCATGTGAACGTCGGAAGTCTTGTCTTGTTTACAGTGGCATTCATCACTACATTTTCTTTCAGATTTACATTCCGGATAATGGAAGGGTACCACAGCATATATAGATAGATGGATAGGTAGATAGAAAGATAGATAGGCAAATAGATAGATAGATAGATAGATAGACAGATAGACAGATAGATAGATAGATAGATAGATAGATAGATAGATAGACAGATAGCTTGATAGATAGATATCACTAATGAAATGGTCGTTATTAGAGCACTCAGTTATATGTGTCGTTTTAGCTCGACTTAATATAAAAATACACAAATATTTCTTTCTTGAGTGTGGTTCCCTTGCAAACACATTATGTACAAAGAGTCGAAGGAAGGGAAATGTTAATACCCTGCTCCCTTACTGGGGAGACGACGCCTTAGATTAACACATCCTTCATCCTTTGTGGCAAACGCATCGGGTAATCTCTCAAAGGCGATAAATTCTATTGCACGACATTGCGCAATTCTTAGTTCATCCGCCTCAAATTTCAGGAGGTATTGTGCTGCCTCCGTAACGTATATGTTCCTTCCTTTCTTTTCTTGTTATTTATGCTGGCCTCTGAGGAGAAATTCTCGCTGGGTTCCTTCTGTTCCCACCTTTTGAAAGGGACGATAGAGTACGGGATGATTTCCAACCCCTTCCACATACACTTCCACCCCACTCAGGCGACTTCTACGACACGCAGGAGATACATGTTCCTTCTCCCTTATCCCCAGGGATAATACAGATGGACTAATATACATCACACAAGAATTCCTTGACAGATTTACAAAGGTTAAGAATGAAGAACTTTATTCAAGAATATTGCACGTGCAGTGAGATTTCCTTATGGAAATTCAAATAAATAATCTTATACAAAGTATGAAACATATGCGAATCTTTTGTCCAAAGAGACCTCAAAGAAAAGTATATAAGATTAATGCTTGATGCGAGCTTAGAAGTAAAACCGTATAAATCTAACATGACCAGATGGACATAGATCTTACCTCTATGTTAACTTACTTCTGGTCGACATATTTTTGTATCTTTATAAGAAAACGATCGTGTGTACTACAGCAGTTTGGTTTCTCCATGAGAAGTAACTTTCAGATGTAAGAAAGGAACCGCATCTCTAATACTACTAGATCTATGTTATGTCAGTTTGTAATGTACAGAGTCGAAGATTTTGTAGTCATTCTTTCTCGAAGACCCATTCTTTCATTTGTGGAACCTTGAACGTAAGCTAAGAACTCTGTTGGTAAGGGTTCAATATATTTTTCAGATCGAGAAGCACAATGACTATATGTTAACATTAGACTTATGTATAACGAAAGTCGGTTTCAGCAGTAGTAACAGTATATGCATCTATCACTGATAAGGACCTGTAGTCTAGTAGGTCTACTGATATCTGTTTCCAGAAAAACAGAGTCTGACAGGAAACAGTTACAAACGAGAGCCTAAATCCACATGTCATTTGTATCTACGTTTATGAAACAGCAAGCTAAATATATCAGAAGATATGTATATGCGGCTTGTTACGGGTTTCAATACTTTTATGAAATTGTCTATCTTTATTTTCGCTGACATATCGATAGACGGGTAAATTAAACTTCATGGGTATATAAAACAAGAAGTCTCTGTCTTAAGGAGATACTGGATTTTCAATTACCTATGTTTCTAGACTAAGTAAAAGAGTACTTTAAGATTCGCATGTGCTGGTTACTTCCATAATCTACCTAGGACGTTGGGATACATTCCCACAGTGAATAGACTTAATGGCAACAACCCATTTAACTTTTACCATTACCTTGGTTGTATTGGTAATGCATTCATCTTTACCATTATCTTGACTAAGCTGGCGACATATATGGCTTTATCATTATCCTGGTTAATTTGGCAATCCGTTTAGCATTAACATGTTAACTTCTAGTTTATCGTTAAAATACTGACACTGTTTTTCTATATCTGGGATAGATGTGCGCTTAGATTATTTTGTGTCTATGATAATCTGTCGAGAATATTACATTCTTAGATCACAAATTAAAAACTATAGGTAACACAGACCATTTCTATAGTTCTCATGTACTTCACAGCGTCTCTAAGTGTACCATATCAATATGCAAAAGGGATATGAAACGAGAAAAAAAAATCTAATTATAACTCGAGATAGACAACAGTGAAGACATCACCATAATTTACCCACCATTCATACAGTCAGATGGTAACACTGTTTGTGAATGTCGACCTCTACATTCATACACTCATCCTCAACCCTTTCAGCATGAAGCTACGATTATCATGCATCACGAGAGCTCCCTCAAGCATGACGATACGATCCATGAGTGCGGCAGTGCGAGCCCTGCGACCCTTAGGTGTGATTACGTGACGTTTGACATGACCTTTAAAGGCTTGGGGTCAGAGGTCAAGTTAAAGTGAAACGCAGACTACAACACTTTCTTATGACATCGCTTCTTACTTTTCCACTTTCCACACTAAGGTGATTCGTCCTGTGAGACTACGGTCTCCAGTCAGATCATCTCCATATACAAAAGGAATTCCAAGTCCCATTAGAAACGAATTGGTGGTCTTCAATCCTGATTGCTGTGCAATGGCGGACTTCATCAACCTTGACAGTAAATATACAGAAGCATACATAACCCATCATAGTATATAGGCAATAAATCACATAAATATGATACAGGCAGAGGGGGGCCCTTAGTAGACAACAATACACAAATCCTTCTAAACACATACGATCTTTCCGACAATACACAAAATACATCAAAACGTAAAAAAAAAAAAAAATATAAAAAAAAATATTTCATATACAGGCACAGAAATGTGACACTGAATGAACGCTCGGAGATACACGAAAGTTAATAGCAATGCAGAGGATCTCATACGAAAACCTGTTTCTTATATATATATATATATATATATATATATATATATATATATATATATATATATAAGCACTGCACACACCTCTAAACAAATCATCACCAACACGAACGCTGAGGCAGAGGTACAAAATCATTCAACAAGAAGTAAATCACACGGTTGGATAACCACATGAATTTATCACAACAAGCCCATTCTTAAATCACTACTTTGGCATCACTACATGACTAAAGTTGATATGGTCCTTGGAGTACAGTACCGTCAAACCAAAGCTGCTGTACCCACAAGGTTCTGTCGCGTGCGCGCGCGCGCGTGTGTGTGTGTGTATGTGTGTGTGTGTGTGTGTGTGTGTGTGTGTGTGTGTGGAGGGAGCCAGGACGATCCAGGCGGCGACGGCGGCGGCAGCATCACTTGAGCCCTATGGCCATCACCTGTTGCTCCGACCCCCAGCACAACACTCCACCAGCCAACTTACAACTACAACTTGACCACTTTCCCTCCGTTGGCGTCCCAACTTTAAAAGTTGGTCCACATGACCTACCAACTACTGCCAGAGTTCTGGAGGAGAAACATGGGGGAAGAGGGGGGCCTCAGGGACCTCTTCCTCCTTCTGATGCTATTAACCGAAAGTATTCTCTCAAGTCCGCAGAGTCTACTGCTACCAAAGCCTTCCAGATGGGGTCAGCACCATACGTCTGACTGCTGGAGCATTAGTTCAACAGGAAGGAGTAAACTAAAAAGGTATTACTAAAAGTAAGCTGCGTTACTAGAAAGTAAACAAAATGAGGAATTTACCATCCTGAAGTACAAACTGTTGAGAGAATACAGTATGTACTGGGATAATTATGTTTGATGAGTACATGTACTTATCTGTACTTCTTGCTATTCTCTCTCTCTCTCCCTCTCTCTCGTATCAGGTATGTATATTACCGGTACTACCTGCCTGGGTATCGGAAGGGTTAGTGACGGCTGCGCAATGAGTCGCCACTTCAGTGGCTGTCAGGTGTCACTCCCTTGGTCCGGGTAACTGTCTTATCTTCCTGCATCATCCATATGAGGGCTGCTGGCCTGGAGACCACAAACATACAATTTTTCCAAATGGCTCATAACCCTATATTTTCATGCGGTGAGCGACACCCGTTAGTCCTGTCTTTTGGCAAAAATTCGTCGTAAGTACTCTCTCTCTCTCTCTCTCTCTCTCTCTCTCTCTCTCTCTCTCTCTCTCTCTCTTTCTCTCTCTCTCTCTCTCTCTC
>JAYMFT010041376.1:0-15596 GCA_038088735.1 Panulirus argus | reverse complement strand
TATATATATATATATATATATATAAAGTGTGTGTGTGTGTGTGTGTTTGTATATATTTATGTGTTTGTGTTTATACACGAGTGACATATATTACTACTCATCTTACTTTATTGGTCACTTAGTATTATAAGCGCCTACTTACAGAAAGAGAAAAAAAAGAATCGGAGAAGAAATTCCACTTATCTTTTACAAAATAATTTTTTTTCTCCTACACAACAGCTCACACTCGACTATACTACAGGGAAACCGTGCCTCGCCTGACCCGTCTGCGGCCATTCTTACCCACGACAGGTATTCGTGATAATTCATTCCACGCTCTCCTCCTGTACACTTGTGTGGCGCGGGACATAATCGTTAACACAGATGTGAGACCTGGAGAGACTAGCTGTCCCGCCCCATTGCCTCCGTGGGGGACACAGTCCCAGGTCCGTCAAGAAATGAAATAAGGAGCCGTAAATCTAACACAAAAAAAGAGGGGGGTAAAAGAATTCAGCCATCTTGATACGAAATATTTTGTCCGTCAATCAATAATCGATCAGCCACAACCTCGGTGCACCTTCCTTGCGTATGGCAACACTTGACTTGGTAGAGGGACTAGTGAGGCGTCCAGAAGACTAGTGAAGTATTCAGTAGACTAGTGAGGCGTTTAGCAGACTAGTGAAGTATTCAGTGGACTAGTGAGACGTCCAGCAGACTAGTGAAGTATTCAGTGGACGAGTGAAATGCTGGAATGGAGTTTTGCGGAGGACTGTGTAATGATAGTTCATATCCATGGTAATAAGAGGCAGTCTTACGTATAATTACGTTTCTTTTTCTTTCAAATGATGCAGTCATTGTCCTTATACGTATCACTGTATACCTTGGAGTCTCACTGTCCAGACAGTGTGTGTGTGTGTGTGTGTGTGTTCCTGGAAGGGACAGTGTTAGGAATCACCAGTAGAAATTAATAAGCTGTCACTTGTAGTACATGAAAATATCTTATTTCTATCTTATTTCACGCTTGCGCGCGATGCTTGTAGCATGTACCGTGGTGACATAGATCTCCAGGTAACAGGTCTTCAGGGGCCAGGATAGATAGATTCGCGTATCATAAGAAGTGAAACGTGGTTTAGTTCGTCGCATCAGACAAAGAAAAAAGAAAACTTTCCTCCAACGCATCGCTGTGCGGCAATGCCCTCACTCCCTTCCTCGGTGTTTTGCCTTCACTTCCCAGAGGGTGGTTGGCGCAGGCGAGGCTGAGTGAGGCGCCCCGCGACCTGCCTTCCCGTGTGGTATTGTTGCAAGTAACCAGACGGATGTTGAAGTGTCCTGGGACACAAGTGAGGTTTTTACCCGCTGTTTTCAAACGGCACTGTACAAATTCTGTATCATGCCATCTTTTATATATATATATATATATATATATATATATATATATATATATATATATATATATATATATATATATCTGATGATTAATACGGTAATAAATTTGTACACTGCGTACGATATCCTGGCAGCGCAAATTTCTGCTTAGCCGGCAATGTTATGCCGTCATCCTCACAGAGGTTGTAAAATTTAAATGTCTATTGACAGTTGTGTGTGTGTGTGTGTGTGAGTGGGGGAAGGGGAGGTGGAGGAGGTGAGATCAAGCATTGACCCCAGCAGGAGCTGTCAGTGATAAGGTCACAACGCCTCTCTACCACCGCCTCCAGGGTCCTTCAAGCAGCGCTCATACTTGCAAGCAAAGCAAGTTTATGTCTTATAGACTTTACTTACAGGCGTTCAGTCCCCCGTGTTTAGCCATCGAGCTGGATCAAAGACATGGGAAATTAGAGAAAATGGAAAAGTAAAAGGAAAACGTTTCCTGTCCATTTTTCGTATTTATACACGAGAAGTCCTTCGAAAAATCTGGTTACCCCCGGGTGAACAATCCCTCTGACGAAGACGTTATCGAGGATATCCACACAGGGGCTCGTAAGCAGATGTTCACCGGTGCGGAGAACAGTAGTTAGTGCATGACTTGAAAGTCTCAATCCCCACCCAGAAAGCTGGAGGTAGAATGTCTCGGTGAGGATTCCCTTGTGTCTTGTCCCGTATCTGGACGTGTGTGTGTGTGTGTGTGCCATGTCTTTACTCTTATGTTTGTGCACACACACACACACACACACACACACCAGCCTAATCCAGGTACCCATTTATTGATCAGCCCCGAGGATAGGATGAAAAGCTGGGGTTGCCTGTGGAACGAATGCCTAGCTCAGGTTTCCCCAAACATTTGGACCCGGCCCCGGGCGGACCCGTGCTGACTCAGATCAGGAACGCTAAACACTATACCACGGAGGCCCGTGTGTGTGTGTGTGTGTGTTTGTGTTTCAGCACCTACTATGGATGTTTGGCCACCTATTACGGATCTAATCTGCCGGTGAAAGACATCCAAACGTTATGAAAAGTTACAGGTATCTTCTCTTGTCCACTGTTTATTCACTTCCTTGCTGTGGAACTTCTCTATTTTGGTAAAAATTTGCCCCAGAATCATCTTTTCCTTTTGCTGTAACTGCGTCACCATCATCTCTACATGTACCTGAATATTTAAGCGTGGTATGACGTATTCCCAACTCGACGGCGAAGAAAAACGAAGCATATTGATTATCTTGCTCTGTTCCCCTCCCTCCACGATTCCACTTATGGCCCTCGAAAATGCACATCAGTGATAAGCAGGAATTTGTCTCTATTTCCAAATGACCTGGTGAGGGACTGCACTCTGTAAAGGAGCGTGAACCCGTCCTGATAAAGGCATCGCCTTACAACACGCTTTCAATCAACAGATCAACATTGCGATGATTATCACGTCTCATGCCGAGGCGCCGTATTTTTTCATCCCTCGTCACCCATTCCACGTACAGTACTTCCCGATCTGGTGTGTTTATGCCGCACGCCACCACCGCCGGCGCCACCACGAGCGTGACAAGACGACCTCCGCCGCCGGCTCGTCTCGTCAGGGCGGGTGGCATGTGTGTGGGTGTGTACCTTCGTGAGACCCTCCCTCCCTCCCACTCACGAAGACTTACGTCCCGTTTCCCCTGTAGTTAGGCGCTGTTCCCCCGCGTTAAAGTCTCGCTGCTGACGACCTCGAGGTGGAGGGAGGATTCGTACCTCTCATCATCCCCCGTCCCCTCTGGATCACGAGCGCAGCCCTTGGGAACCCGCCAGAAACGGGGATCATCCGACCCCTCCCGCTTCGAGATCGAAGATCGAGCCGAGTGACTCACGAAGCTCCGAACCGTCGACGGGTTCTGCCTTAAACCCCCGTCCGGTCGATAATGCTTGATTTGTTGTGGCAAAATTGTTGCCCTGTGATCGGCCTCATCCACTCCGCGGGTTTCCTCGCCCGCGGGAGATTCTGGCGACCATTTTCACGTGGTATATGTAATCATGCCGGAGTAAGTCATGATGGACGAGAGATACGGGTTTCCAGTGTGTTCTCACGATGACGTTCGGATATGGTTTTTGGAAAGCACGAGTCCCTGCGCGCTCAACAATAAAAGAAAGAAAGAAAAATAAACTGCCAAAGAAAACGGAAATACTTTTTTTGAGTTTTCCCCACAAGTTGTGATATCATTTCAAACTGTCACATAGTGAAGCACTAATACGTGTACTGCTCTAGTCCGATAACGTTAATAGGAACGATTCTCTGCAGTATGACGTCTCGTTACTTATCACACGTTATGATAGTGTCGAATTTTCGTCACCTCGTTATTTCAACGACACGTGAGCTCAAGCATCACATAGAAATAAAAGAGGTCATGATAATCGAAGTGTCTGTGAGTCACATTATCCGCAAAAACAAGCAAAAGCATTAACCAAAGCATAGAAGAGACAAAAGAAATGGGAGGGAGAGAGAGAGAGAGAGAGAGAGAGAAGAGAGTCTCTCTCTGTATGTATGTATGCATTATGTATAACATATACATTGTTATGAGAATGGTGCACCTTAACCACTCCATGTGCGGTGTGTCAGTCAGCCGGTTAAAGGAGACGCCCGACACAGATTACCCTTAACTTAGCCGACATTACGGCCTCCCGCCGGTAAAAGAGAGCCGTAACGATATACGTAACCGGCCGACCAGTAAATTCATCCATTACCCCCCCCCCCTTTTTTTTTTTTCTTACGTCTAGAGTTAGTCATGGGGATAGGTTTTGTAGTCACCAGCCCGACCCAGTTTTGCCTAATCGGGCAATCAGTAGCTCCTGTAGCGGCCTCCCACAAAGTCCTCCGGGAATCAGGGTCCGCTGCAGGATCTCCAGTGTATCCTAAGAGCGTGAAGCTGCTTTCAGTATCCTTCTCCTCCATGTTTCAGCAAGCATAAGCCTACAGGCACGTTTACCATACGGGCGATCAAATATCAGTTACTTTGGGTGTGGGATCCGGTGGTGACAGAACCCCACCCTCTAGCGAGGGCAGCATTCAGCGGGTGACAGACGGAACACCTGTAGGGCCGAGGGACACATTAATCACTGCGTCTGATGTGTCGAGAGCGGGAGACGGGGTGCGGGATGGAAGGAAGGGAGGTAACGGGAGGCTGAGGGGACGACGGGCGAGGATGGTAATGTGACGTGGAGGGGGGGGGGGAGTCATGTGTACTGACAGAAGGAGTGCTGTCGCTTCTGTTGAGGAATATGATAAGCGTTGTAGGATATAGATGTAAGTGATTCATTAAGATAATGACCTCAGTGAAGTGAGAAAGTTAGTGAGACAGTCAAACAGAAAGAGAGACAAGGGGGTTTTAAGAGAAATATATACGAAAATATAACAAAATGCAGAGGACTATGAGATCTGAGAATCATGTGAGTGGTAATGCGGATGATTAGAATCAGGTTACCTGAAATCTGACTCTTCTTAGAGCGGAGTAGGAAGAGAGACACTAACAGACAGTCAGATCATACCCGTGGCACTGAAAACCATGTGTCCCCGGAAGTCAAAGGAATTCTGTCCCTGGAGGCAATGGTGTTGATGCTCTGGAAGCGAAGCGAACCTTCCCTTGGAGTGAGAGCTCAGTGAACCCTGGTGGTGAAAGCCCCGAACTGACAAGTCGTCGCTGGCAAATCTCCCGCCGTCGAGACAATCGTGCCTTCCGCTGCTAAGATGGAGGGAAGACGCCTGTCTGTTCGTAACTTTGATTAACGTGAAGAAGCCGTTGCACACCAGATTCCACACGGTCCCAGGCGGAACGGAACTTGATTCGTAAAATAGTGAAGACAGACAGTTGCTGGGAGAAGAGCGTCGTTTTTTTCCGTTGGCTCTGAGTCTCTGGCATTGGGGGACGGCGTTGCGCCCTACGCTGTGAAAGCGTAGGGTGTCTAAAGGCGCGTGTGTGGCGTTGGGCTTCTGGTGCTTAGAGCGTTTGTTTCTCTGTTAGTGAAGGCGTTGAATTTCTGGTAGTCAGAGCGTCTGAACTCTGAAACGAAGCGAGTGCATTAAGCCCATTTTGGTTAACTGATGAGATCTTACTGGTGAAATCAATGAGTCTTTTGACGAGAAGGCTGTGAATTCGTGATAAGTAGAACCGATGAGCCAATTTCAGTGAGTTGGTTAAACCTTTAGCGGTCAAGCCATTCATGAGTGACTCCCTGGCAGGTGAGAGCACATTAGCTCCACATACTGAGAGCACTGAGCCCTGATCGTGAGGGCATCACGCCTACACAAACACCAGGGAAAGCAGCCACCCCCCAAGAATGCAGGGTTTCTTTGCTCTTCCAATGCTTAGCGTGAGTCTCCGTCTGCACCGCCATCAGAACAACTCCCCCCTGACCGCCACACACAAACACACACACACACACACACACACACACACACACACACACACACACAGACTTCGGAAGACGACCTATCCCAGCGATGCCTTTCTGCTATTGTGAGAGTATGTTAAACATGTCTGTTATATTCTCTCTCTCTCTCTCTCTCTCTCTCTCTCTCTCTCTCTATCTATCTATCTATCTATCTCTCTATCTCATTTCGCTTGAAATAGATCATGCTCATTTCTGTTACTCTAAGGTCAGGAGGAATATCATCGATCACATCATTTTTTCAAGAGTCGTGAACGCCCACAGTTCGGGAATGACGTGTTGTTGATGTTGCTCCTGCTGCCAACACTGTATGCTTACTATGTCTTCCGTATAACTTACATGTGCTTAACCCCGTAGTACTTTTTTTTTCTGTATTCTATGTCAGTCACTTTTTTCCCACGAGAGAGAGGTACAGACTGTGTCACTCAGCTGGTTAAAGGAGACGCCCGACGCAGATTACCCTTAACTAAGCCGACATTACGGCCTCCCGTCGGTAAAAGAGAGCCGTAACGAGATAAGTAACCGGCATAGCCGTACTTGAACGGTCTCCGGCTTCGAGACTATGGCCGTCCAGCTTGCACTTTTCGTGCGCCCCGGGATAATTATTCTGGTAGTCTTTAGAGCACCAATGTTCATGAGAATGATTCGGCAGGTTTCAGACTACTAGCCCTGGGGAAAGAGCTCTTCAGGAGAATATTCTTGGGGTACTGCGGACGTGTTTCTCTTTTGGATGACACAATGTAGGTCTTCCAGAAGGTAAAGATGAAAACAAAGGCCAGTGCAGAGAATACTCGGGTTTGCAGAGGTACTAATAAAGAATTTAACGTTGCTGTCTTTTTCTCCGGACCTTGATAATAGCTAACAGGGTAGGTAAGCAGGCGTAACACTGGAGAGTCAATGAGAAATACCTTATCCTCAAAAAAAAAAAAAAAATAAGCAAAGTTAAGTCATCAAGTGTAGTGCTTCCCATTGTATTTGTGTGTGTGTGTGTGTGTGCGTGTGTGACTCGTCTGTAAACTAGTACCGTCAAGTAACCTTGATCCGTCACAAAGCTTGACCCGTCACGAAGCTTCCCTCGTCAGTAGAGGTGTAGAAAATTATATTACCGGTCGCAGAAGACGAAAACATGTCAGAAGAGAAATTATTTTCGTGGTCTAGGCTCGGAGACCCCTTCAGAAAGCCGTTGGTATGAAATTAGCGAAGATGTGGTGGACGAGCATTTCTTGTTAGGTCTCGTAACACTGGAACACTTGATAGGACATAAGGTACATATGAAGATGATTACAAGGTTACCAAACAAATGCAAGAATAAAAAAAAAAGGAGGAGGCACCTATGCAGGCAATTGCCAGTGCAGCAGCTTCTGCTGCAGAAGAGAAAAAGAAAAAGAACTCAAACATTTGAAAGCAGTCAGTCTGTGCAACGAACAACAAGAGGTACATGACTAAGACAAATCACCAAATAAAAGCAGGAGAACCAACACACAGGTCCGGCTGTCCCTGCCTCCTCCTCTCACGCAAGAAACACGAAATCTAGAAACGGAGAGATGAATGATGACAGAGTGGCTTCGACCCAGCAAAAATGTGTCAAGAGAGAGAGAGAGAGACCTCAGTGCTGCTGGGGTCATCCGCCGGTGCTATGGTGCTGGTCGTGTTTTGGGTCAGCCGCCCAGGTTCTCTGGTCGTAGTATTGTTGATGTGAGATAAGGACTCCCTCACGGTGGTGACGCTGTGGCCGTCAGGGCTGTTGGAGCCAACGGTCGATGTTTCCTCGTGGCGTCGTCATGGACTAGTTATAATCTCAGCCATCGAGGTCCCGTTGTGGTCACGGTCGGGTCCAGGTCCTTTCCGGGCTCAACCTGCGAGATTGAAAAGGGTGATGGAAATGATGACGTCCCAACCACTAAGGCTACAGCAGGGGTCTCAGCAGCTGACGATGACAGATCAAGACTGTGCAGCAGAGTCAGCCTCTGGGGCTTTATGATGAGGGTGACGGCAGCGTCGTGTCCGTCGTGCTGCGAGGTCAGCTTGAGGGGGTCTGGCTGGCTGGTGTCGGGGTTGTGAAGGAGTGGGGGGGATGGAGGCGGCGGCGGAGGAGACCCGCTGGCAGCAGCAGACGTCCCAACTCCTCTGGGGTGGGAGGAAGTGGCGTTGCAGCACTCCACCTGTGACGGATTACTCCACCCAGGGAGCCTGACACTCTCCCTTGTGAGACTGCTTCATGAGGGAACCGAGTTCGTGAGGTCATTTTATTGCCTGTTTTTTTCTTTTAGCTTTCGAATATTTCAACGTCATCGCTTACTAGTTTGGAAATTTTTTTTTTCGTTATTTGTCATTGTTTTGCATATCTTCATTTGTTGCAGAGTTTCTGTTTCTAATTTCTTGACAAGTCTTTACTAGTTGTGTCTTGCAGCATCCAAACTCCTAACTCTCTGTTATGTGATTACTTTCATTCTCATTTCTAACTTTGACCATGTTTCGTATCTACATACATTTTCCTGTTTCTTTGACAGTCTGGAATAGTATTATTCTTTTCCTTTCTTAATGCTCAATGTCTTTTTATGTTTGTAAATGTAAGTAATGTCAACCTTCGAGTAGCTGAGAGTACTCTGTATGTTTAATCGTCTTTTTACAGTGTTCGTCATATATTTAAAGTCGATTTGTTATGGGATTTGTCTCTGTTTTGCTCGAAAAGGTGTAGTAACTGCGGAATGGTTGGACTGGTAATAGATGGAGTTGTACCTTGGCTTTGTGGTAAGGTTACTTAATTCTAAGTAAGGAAATAATGGTGGCAGAGACCGTGGCGGTGGCAGATGGAATGGAGATGTTGATAGTAGGCAGAGTAGTGGTGACAGTTATAGGAGGGGTGCTTGGTGATGATAGGAGAGGTGATAAGCGTGGTGGTGATAGTGGAAATGGTAGTAGGGCTAGTACTGATCAGACTGGTGACAGAAGAATTGTTGGGATGGATTGTTGGTGGTGACAAGAATGGTAGTCGACCTTGGTGGCTGAGGTAGGATCGGTGGTGGTAAGAAATGACAAAGTTGTGGCAGCTATGATGGCAATATAGGCTGTGGTTGGTGGTTGCTGTGATAACTGTGGTAGTAAGGGTAACTGTCGTAAAAGTGGCTGCCACGGGTGTGATGGAGAAATATTAGTGCTCATAAGCCTGGTCCAAAGTTTAGTAGCCGCACTGGAAGTGCTTCCTGCTGTGGTGGAAGTTGCAACAGTTGTGGTGTTGGTCACGTGGTGTTGGTGGTAGTGGTGGTGATACCAGGTGATAGTGGTGGTGGTGGTGACAGTAGTGATGGTGCACGGCCAGCTGACAGACTAGCAGAGCGACCACCCGCCTCCAAGAGAATAAGAATTATAGCAAATTAAAAATGTTGATGGGGGGACCGGGTGACAGCTGGTGGGGACAAGGAACAAATGAATGACAAGAAATCACAGGCAGCTTCAAATAACTTGCTGGACTTTCACTGAAGTTTGACCATGAAGCTTGAAGTTGTATTTTCAAATACATTTTAGTAACTGAGGATACACAGAGTGTCGAAGGATTCGAACAAGATTATCATCAGTGAATCGACTGTATATTCCATGTATAAGAAAGCTGGTTACAGTGTTCCCTCGTGTCCGAAACTCCTTGTGGGAAGGAAAGAGGGCCATCAGGCTCCTGCAGGAGGGGTAAACGTAACGCAACATCAACTGCTCGGTCGTGATCACGAGTAGGTTTTGTGTGGTGTATATCAGTTAAGAATTTGACATCTTGGACGGGGAATAAAGTGGAGGGAACATTAATCCGAGCGTGGAAACGATCGCTGCCACCTCCCTGGCCACCCTCTCCCCTAAATCCACTCTATACTCGCTCTACGTACATCCTGATTCGCATTAGCATGGTTTTGGGCCACGAGTTCGACAGGATGTTAATGTTTACGTCTTATGACTTCGAAGAAGGTTGTCGTTCAAGCCATGGGAAAGGTGGTGTTACGTACACTGCATCATTTACAGTGGAGGACAGATTGAGAAGTTCTGTTAGCTGATCCTTGTGAGTGATGCCGTCCAGCGACCTTTGTGAGCGGGGGAGGGAGGCGTTCGCAAACGTTCTGAGGTGGATTGTTTGTGCAAAGCAAATACCTGGTGCGCGGGGAAGATGGGAATATGGCTGTGACACCATTCCCATAGATTATGTCTCAAATGGTGAGGAAAATGCTGCACACCTCCTCTTGGAAGTTGCGTCACCCGTAGCGGAAAGGGAGACTGAACATACCGTCGACGGGATTGTAACGTCGAGTTGTAAGACCAAAGAAGTAAGAATGTTAGACTCTTCGTGAAAGGATGATACGCCGTAAGAGACATTCTACTGAATAGTGTAGGAGAGGATGAGGCACACCGCAGAAGTAATGAGAGAAACACCAGAGCACAGACGAAGTGAGCCTTACGGAGACGAGTTTCAGTCAGACTGTGGTCACTGCTGTACTGATTGCTGTGAAGGAACGGAGGAGTCCATCTAGGGTGGCCACGATGGGAAAATCCTACGTACAGCGCCAGAGGAAGAAAAAAAGAAGAAGATAAAGACGAAGAACAAGAAGAATTAACAGCATTAAAAGTAAGAACAGCGAAACAGCAGAAGGAGGAACATCAGCAGCAGCAGCTGCAACGGCAACACCAGCAGCAGGGTTAGGGTGCGTGTCGAGGAGACGCGTCGGGAACTAATGAAGACGGAGCTGCTGCCATGGCGGGGTTCTGGTCCAGATTCGGTGCGCGCCTCGGCTGGTGGCGCCCCCGCCGAGAAACACACATATTTAACGCCGGGGAGGGTCTCCTTTGCTCCATTGTTTGGTTACTCTCATTTCCAACGCTTCTGTATCCATCGCAGTTTATTCTCCTATTAAGCACTCGCGTTTATTTCCCTATTCAGCACTTTACAATTGTATTGCTTTGCTGGAAATTTTTTCCTATTTGCTTTGCCATGGCAAACTTATTCAGCCTCCTGTGTTACGATCCTTCCCTCCGTATTCTCCATTTGTTGTACTATACATAATATTGTAAGTGGTACCTTTATTTGATACTAAAATTATCAAAATAATGCTCAGAAATATTTGTTCTGGTTATGGAAGGCATTTGCTTCTCTGCCTCAGCACTGAGGCAACGCCAGAACACGTGAAGAGTTTGCCCATCTCCTTTGCTAAGTGCCATAAGAAGATAATCCATTACCCTTGTTGCTGAAAAAAGAAAGACACCTCCCATCTTTTTCTTTCAACGCAAAGCCTCACCGTCGCATGCAGAGCCACTCACAATCCTCCTCGGTTCATCACGTACGCTCCTTCCCTTCCTCTGCTAAAGGTGCGTCGTCCCTCACCTCACACTCTCTCCTCCGTCGTTGCGGTCTTCGCACTCGGGGCCATCCCGCAGGAGGACCTTTCGCCCCACCCTCTGACCGGGGCTTGGATATTTCGACGGTAATGGAGACCGGGGTTTGTTCTCCCTCCCTCGAGAGAGAGTCACTCGCAGTTGTCTCTCTCTCTCTCTCTCTCTCCCTCCTCCACGGATGGAGTCGTCAGAGGTTTTGCCGTAATCGATTAGCAAGTGTTTGGCTATTCGTTGTGGTCTTTCGTTCTGCGTCTCCATAAAGTCCCGGAACGAAGGGAAATAATTTAGTGCCGAAAAGAATTTTTTGCCGAATCTACGAAATCGTCTCAGACAGATATACCCGGCGTGGGTTTCTTCCGTTAAGGGGAAGCATTGCGCATTGTATTACCAGTTTTCACGATTTCTCTTGAATATTTCACGCCAGCGTAAATAATACATTTTCAGCGACCTAGACAATCACAAAGATAGAAGAATTCTAGCAATATAGAATTACTTAATAATTTTGAGACTGGCTCATCTGAACATAGATATCTTATCTAACCCCCGTCATTTCGCTCATTTATTGTAATATAGATAAGGGAAAGTAACTCTGTTAAATGAACCAATTTGGTCAAATGGAACTATAATTTTCATACATAATCACATGAATAGAAAGAAAAAAGTATTATTCTTCTCAGTTCTTTCTCATTTTACGTTTTCTATATTTTCTGAGAGATGCACGTATCTTCACTTTATCCTTACCTCCTCCTCCTCCGCCATCACATCGTCTCTTGGGCTGAGAAATTCGCTACAAGAGAAACGAGACAAGAGGTCTAGCGCAGCATCATCTAGGTCCTTAGATCCTACTTCCAAACCTTTTGCTCTTGGATCGAACATCAGAGGCAACAGTACTTGGTGTAGCATTAAACATAGCATCACCCAGACTCCATTATGGCAATACAGTATGGACTTTGCAATGCAGGATCCGGGCGATTTAATTACAGCAACGTATAACGGACGTTGGTGTTTACTGTACTTACACCACGCGAGTGAATATAGTGAAAAGAATATATTCATCATACACGATACACAGATCACACACAGGTATTGCAATCAGCGAAGCGTACAGTCATGGGAAGGTGATTTTTCATAGGTGTGTGTATGTGTGGGTATGTGAGGATGTAAGATGTATGCGTTTTGCTATGTGTGTGTTATGTAAGTGCAGATTTCTGTGCGTGTGTGTGTGTGTGTGTGTGTGTGTGTGTGTGTGTGTCAAGCAGTGTCATCGTACTAATTAGGGTTTAGGCTAAACACTCAGGAACACAACAAGACCTTAACAATGATACAGTTGTGATCGCTGGGCCGCAACATGATCCCGTGGGGTAGGTCTTTGGGGAGGCGCGTCCACGCACTTGAAAGTGAACACAAATAAAGAGTAACATGTGTTGTTTGTAAGGGAAAAGTGGGACACGGCCGGGCGGCTGAACGGACGCAGAGTAAAGGGGAAGGATTTCCAGTGTTTACGATGCAATTCTAGCCCACCCGAGGTACCGGGGGGTTGACTCATGCATGTGTGGGAGGGTAGGCAGCGGCAGGACAGTATATGGAGCGTGGCGAAGGTCAAGTATGGTTGAGACTAAAGGCTTTATGGAGTGAGGCAGCAGGTGGTGCAGAGTCCACTCTAAATGTCCGCGCGTCTGGCTCCGAGTCGCTGGTTCCCCTGGTTGGGTGGGTAAGACGACTGGGTGGCTTGCAGATGGTGTTATTCTACTTCCTCAAGAGTCGCCCGTGGTTTAGGCTCGCGGGTGAGCAGTGCAAGGAGACGT
Organism: Panulirus argus; assembly: GCA_038088735.1. Taxonomy (NCBI): domain Eukaryota; kingdom Metazoa; phylum Arthropoda; class Malacostraca; order Decapoda; family Palinuridae; genus Panulirus; species Panulirus argus. Next base: position 2,601 of record JAYMFT010041376.1, on the reverse strand, counting down.
TGTGTCCGAGAAGGGAGTCCTTAAGAAAGTGACGGAGGGTGTATTGAGCCGGTATGAACACACTGAGTGGATGAATGGGGGATGGTTGACCAGGAGAGTGTTGGCACACAAGGGCGAGTGGTAAAGCAAACAAGAGTGTGGACCAGGACGGTTGGGAGGGGCCGGGATGTGTGCGTGTGTGTGTGTGTGGGAGAACAGCCCGGCTACGAATCTACAGACTGCAAAAGAATACGTTTCTACTAGGCTTTTTGAATATGTGTTTGGCAATGGCATCCACAGGCGTGAAGTAAACGGCGATTCTTGGTTAAGAAAGAAACGATATGATTCTTGAAAGTTTCAGGGATGATAATAAACCTACATTAACAAACGTCACCGGCTCGTTTGAATACGCGATGACAGTTCGTGGCGTGTGAGAGCTCAGCGTCCGTTCTTTAGCCCGTGACGTATTGACGTACGACATCAAACAGATCAATCATTTTAAAAATCTTAATCGGAGAATAAACCCGCTGCATCTTCTGACCTTCAACCTCGAGAAAGTCGGATAAAAATGCGGAAGAATCAACGCGCTCTTGCTTGACACACATTTCTACTTAACACTAAAGCCTCATTCTAGATATCTTCAGCCAGCCACGACGATGAGGGCAGCAGCGGAGGAACGTCGGGTGCTATACATCCCAGGAACCCTCTACTAGTTCCTGGTGCTCAGGAGGAGCAACAACCTCTTGGTGGTCGCTGAAAGAACCTCTCCTGAAGGCGTTCATCAACCTGTGTTTACCTCAACTGTCTTTGCGAGTTTGTTTTTTTTTCTGGACATGCCCCAGCCGTTCCCTCACTTCCAAACATAATTCTGCGTTCTTATATATATATTTATTTTGCTCAACATTTATGGTACTGCACTGCAAATCAAAACAATGTACATAGAAGCGACTTACGCTGCAAAAACTGTGGATATAGAGATGCACCGTTAATCAGTGGCTCTCTCTAAGTCGTCTGTATATCGTAGGAACCTTTTTGAATTCTCACGAATTCGTCCTCTCCAGTGTGTGTTAAGTGTCTTCCTCGTTGGCTTGCACTTCAGGGTCGAGACCAGTCATGGGTGACACAGCCACCTTACCAGCTCGAAGGTTTTGTCAACTTTTGTCCCCCTTTCCTCCCCCCCCCCCCCCCCCACTTTTTTTTTTTTTTTTTTTCTTTTACCCAACATGAGACAGTCACGTGAATAGCTGGTGAAGTACATTTCTCCTCACCTTTTCATCTTCCACCAGACACTTTTGAATGTATCTAGATACCTTCCGTTGGCACTTAAATCCAATGAGTTGGTCATTCAGTGATTTTACCAAGAACATTTCCTTAGTGTATCTTTCATCTGAGGAAGGCAATTTGTTGAAAGTTATATTCTGTACAATTACGTACATGTCTGTGCGTTTATCTACCCCTTGACGGCTGAGTAGTGAGCCAGCTCTTCACTGGCTGTCATATTTCACTCTTTTAGTCTGATATCCAGATGTGAACAGGAGTTCATCAGCGCAAGAACGGTTGAAACACCAGTCAAGCAGAATAGATTAGGTCATCTGAAACCATTCATATGTTATCGTAAAAGACCAAAGCCAGAGTTCATCAGCCACCTGAGTTTGGACGAAGACGCCAGCACCAACGCCAGCGCCCATTACCAGCGTTAGCGCCGACGCCAACGCTAACGACAACACTGTCGACGCCAGCACGCGCCCGTATACTAAAGCCGACGTTATTTCAGTAGCTTTACCTGCACTTCGCAGCGACGTTCCTCATTAACCATGCATATCTCCTTCCCAGACTCCTTTTTTACATATAAGTAGATCCATATTTTCAGAATTATCGATCCCGTTAATTCGGAGTTCACCTAAGATCGGTGTGGACCGATTAATCTGAAGTAGCTATCCTTCCTTTGCAACCCTCTCTCTGGCTCCATCACCGTCGGAAGCTGCAGACCTACTTTGCCTCCTCCCGGATTGATAGTCGTAAAAAAAGAAAGAGAAAAAAGCTTGCGTCCTGCTTCAGTATAACTTCAGCTCAACTCCGGTTCCCGCAAGAGAGTTGGAGGTAGGGGGGGGGGGTTGTCTTTTGAACCGCCGGAGATAATTCTCTTTCGTTTCTCCTTTACCGGAAAACAGATAAAAGGTTTTTCGGGAAAATTTTTGAGGATCTCCATTACGGGCGAGATGAGACATGTGAGGTATAATTCAGCAGCGCCTGCCTGGCCCGGAGGGAGGAGGAGGACCTTCCTGCTACAGGTTAGCGAGTGGAGGGGTTACGGCCACAACAATTTTTGGCGCTCAAAATTTTTTTTCTTTTTTTTCCCCCCTTTTTAATTAGATGGTTAGGATGAGCGCCGGAGATGTGGCTAGACAAGGAAGGTGAAGTGGAGAAACAGGACGCAGCTGTAGAGTATCAAGATGTATGGCGTAGTTTTGCTGAAGTCTGTGAGTGATTTGCTTGATGCGTATGTTTGATGCCTTGTTTGAAAACCCCATTATACTGGAGGTTGTGTGTGTGTGTGTGTGTGTGTGTGTGTGTCTGTCTGTCTGTCTGTCTGTCTGTCTGTCTGTGTGTGTGTGTGTGTGT
>JAYMFT010041365.1:0-15597 GCA_038088735.1 Panulirus argus | reverse complement strand
TATATATATATATATATATATATATATATATATATATATATATATATATATATATATATATATATATATTGTATGGTGCTTGTAGGGAAGTGCTGAGGTAACCTGAAAGAGAAAGTGAAGCCAATCATCATGACATAGAGGGTGCAAGATGGTTTTGGGTACCAATTTAAAATACCTTACAAACGCTTCTAGGTGGTTGCTGTCTGTTCCCTGTTACTCTCTAAGTAATTAATAAAGAATGACCACTGGGAACTTGGCGCAACACTGTCAACCTTTACGATTTAAATCTGATAAAGATTTCTCTATGATACTAAGAATGTAACTTTTGCTCTTATATATAATAACATATTTGTACAGTATGGAGTGTGTTCTACTCACTGGAGCCCATCTAAACTTTTATTCCGGTCTTAGATGTTAAACGTTTTTGTTATGTCTGTATTCACAGTTTCTAGATCAACCATTCCACTTATCTATTATGTGAGTGTATAAGTAATAATTTGCAAGGATATTTTTTTGTGTGGCTGACTAACAAGAAGAAAAAAAAAGTGTTCCGACATTTTTTTTCCCTCAAGCCTCTAGCCAAGATTGCTGTTTGTTGCCGTTTTTCACCCACGAGAAGGAACACAGGGTCAGTTATTAGTGATCATGTCTTCATCATCTGAATATATTTTAAAGTCTTCAAAGCAATATATATGCCATGTTTACAATGGAACCGCATCTTCTTGTTCTTCTGTTCCGTGCAGGATTATGGGAATCTGTAGTGGACTTTGTTTACTGTCGTGCAGTGGACAGCAGGGAATGGGCTACTTCACCAGAAATCACGATAAATGGTAAATGAACTGTTTTAATGATACTACATATAGCAGTCTTGATGAAGGTGTAGGGTATTCTGATGTGTAATTCGAGAGTTGGATGTTGTGGTGTTATGCTAGTGGGCTGCAGAGGCCCAAGAAGCCGCTGCTTGACTGAACACTGGGGGAAAACATTAGTGGTGATGATGATAAAGAAGGTTAAACAGAAAGGTTATATATACAGAGTAATGTAGTTGATGAGAAAACATATGATTTTGGTAGATATAGTACTCATTCACTGACAGAAATTGACGAGAAAATGGTAACTTTCTCTTGGGGTCGTATTGGCCAGGCGATGCAATTTATATATAACCCAGGTATGGGATTTTGGCAGTGGTTACAGATACATTTCATTTACCGCAGAGATATGGTTCAGACAATGGTTTGGAATGCAGTTCGTCTATCTAAGTTACGGTATGAATTTGTTAGTGGATAGAGATACAGTTCATTTACCCCTGAGAGATTTTTTTGGTAGTGGTTTGAGGTATAATTCATATATCTCTGAAATGTGATTTTGGCATTGATTAAAGTTCATATACCCTTGAGAAGTTTTTACCTGTGGCCAAATATAAGCTCATATACCCCAAAGATGTTTTTACGAGTGGTTAGTTACATTTCATATACCCCAGAGATGTTTTAGGCAGTGTATAGAGAAACATTTCATTTTATATTGACATGATTTTGGCAATGGGTAGAGACAGAGTTCATATACCTCAGAGATATGATTTTGCCATTTGTCAGAGATGCATTTCACATACCCCAGAAATAGGGTTTTCGCATAGGTTACAGATATAGGTGAAGTAAATTACTAGCTTACTTGCACATTGAAATGAGGTTTGGTTAGTGAGTGATTTTGTTCTGCAATGGTACTGTAATGTGTAAAGAATAGAATAAAAGCTGTGTAACTTGATTTGTAGCATTACCATATATTTTTCTGTTCTCCAACATTGAATAAGACAGTAGTGGTAAGGTTGTGAATATTGCAAAATGTGAGATTAAATTATGGACAAGAAACTTAAACACTTCATTAGAAATCATCCAAGTTTGAGGAAGTTGCATCCTGCAAGCCTATGTAGCCACCATAGCCTGACTGGTTTGACACACTGTAAGGACTTGGCCATTGCACTTCTGAATTTCTCTGCTGTGTTGGGCATTGGTATAAACAGCTAGTTGCTCTGTTTTCTGACATTCATCTGCTCCTCGCTTGATGGTCTTTGTGGGTGTGTGTTGTTTCGACTAAAGGACTGACAGTAAAGATAAGTCTTCGTTGCTAGGGAGGTTAGGTAAAGTTTTCGTTGGGTTTGTTCAATTTTTACAAGCTTTGCTCCTTTGTTTTATGTTGACAGTGTTTGATAGGAAAGGAAAAGAGCCAGTCAAAGAAAAAATACTTTTTTTCCTTAGTGCTGTCCCCAGATTAGTCTCCCAAACACCGACTTACACAGTCGTTGTATGTAGTTTATATCTTATATGAAGAATATGTAAGAGCAATAAAACATCCAAGAAACAAGTGATATAGTTATTGATTTATCTAAGAAGGATAAAAAGATTTGGGGAGCCTATTTGTAAGATAGTGGTAAGTACTGAAAACAGCATTTGTTGTTCATACTGTATTGTGTTTTGGTGAACTTTATATCAAAATTAGCAACATACCAGATTAACATAATGTATACCATTTGTATACCATCCAAATTGCTTCCTCATTTATCGTAGACATCTGACACTTTGGCCATACTTACAGTTAACCAGTAATCTCAGCCCGTCTGCATTATAATTAGAACTGTCATTGAGTGGTGATGAGACATTAATAACTTGTTCAGTGGTCTATCTAACTTTAGTAGTCAGTACACACATTCTCAGAAAAAATATTATCTCCGTGACTGTCTGAGTTCACCCTTATAATAGATATTATGTTGAGTGATAGTGAGACAGTGGTTGATGGCTTAAGGTGAGCTGAAATCCATATGGGCCTAATCACTGATGTCTTACGCCCTGACATATAACTGGGGTTCATTCCTTGACACACAACAGTGGCTCGCTCCTTGACACATGATGATGGTTCACTCCATGACAGATGATGGCATACTCCCTAGCAGAGAATGGTGGTCAGCTTTCTGACACACAACGGCAGCTAACTACCTGACACTCAGCAGCAGATAGCTCCTTGACACACAACAGTGGATAACCCCCTGACACAATATGGCTCACTCCCAGATATGCAGTGGCAGCTCCTGACATATGGGAATGGCTCACTCCCAGACACACGACAGCAGCTCACTCCCTGACACACAGTGGTGGTTCACTCTCTGACACATGATGGTGGCTCACTACTAACATGCTGTGATGGTCCTGACACATGACAGTTTTTTACTTCCTTATCATGGTAATAGGCAACTTATTCTACTTTGTCAACAACCGTGTTTCGAAACCAGTGTTTTCCTGTATCTTTTTAATTTGAATCTTTTAAGCTTAAAACCATTTTATAATGAGTTCTCTGGAAAGAGAAATCTCTGAATACTGAGTAATATTGATACATCTTTTATATAGCCCTCTCCTCAGCTTGTACACTTCAGTCATATCACCTTTTACTTTACATCATTCTAGGGAATACTGAATTAATTTTTTTAAGTGTTTTCTCAGGAAAGATTTATTATGCTAGGTATCATTTTCCTCTTCAGTATGCTTTTTAGAGTTTATATCCATCTTGTAAAATGGTGCCTAGAATTGCACTGGTTAATGCTGGCAAAGTATCACTAGAGAGATATAGCTGTAGTTCGACATTTACACTTTTATGTCTAACACTTTTAGAAATAGATCCAAGTACTTCAGTAGCTTTATTTCAGATATGTATACATTTGTCAGTACTTATAAACACTAAGATCTCTCACAAATTTTTCATTTATATTTTCAGAGATGAGTAGCATGGATGGGTCTGAGCCGCTAAGTCCAAGGGAAGGATGGGATGAACCAATGTCTTCACCCCCTCATGACCCTGGCACCCCAGACAATCCCATGAGTCCTGATTATGCGGCTAGTCCCTGTCCAATGTCTCCCCAGAATCCTCCAAGTTTAAAGGGTAACATGAGCCATGCAAGTTTCATGCGCCAGCAGAGAGGAAACCCCCAGGATATCATGCATCAGCAGAATCCAGAAAGTCCTGATGGTTTCATGCATACACACAATCCAGCTAGCCCTGATGGTCCTATGATTTCTGAAATTCCCATGAGCCCCGATGGTTTGATGAGTTCTCAGAGTCAGGCTAGCCCTGAGAGCCACATGAATTTTGAGAATCCGGCTAGTCCAGAAGGACCCATGAGCCCAGACAATATTGGGAGCCCCTATGGCACATTGAGCCCCAGAAATCCTAGTAGCCCAGATGGTCCAGTGAGCCCAAGAAATTTAAGAAGCCCAGATGACCCATTAAGTCCAAGAGATCCTAGAAGCCATGTGGGTCCAGCAAGCTCTGACAATACAGCAAGCCCTTGTAGTTCCTTCAGTTCAAAAAACCCCCCAAGTCCTGATGGTCCTTTAAGCCCAAGAGATTGTAGGAGCCCTGATAGACCATTGAGTCCAAGAGATCCAAGAAGTCCTAATGGACCTTTAATTGCAAGAGATCCAAGAAGTCCTGATGGATCATTGAGTCTGGAAGATCCTAGAAGTCCTGATGGATTATCAAGCCCACAAGATCCTAGAAGTCCTGAAATATCATTGAGTCGCAGAGATCATATTGTCACAGGGAGACCATTACCACTGAGTCTAAAAGGCCCTGGAAGTCCTGATGGACCATTAAGCCCAAGAGATCCCAGAAGCCCAGAGGGATCACTAAGCCCAAAAGATCCCAGAAGCCCAGTTGGACCACTAAGCCCAAGAGATCCCAGAAGCCCAGATGGCTCATTAAGCCCAAGAGATCCTAGAAGCTTAGATGGACCTCTGAGCCTAAGGGTTCCTAGAAATTTGGATGGGCAGTTAAACTTGGACTATACTCCAGACTTTTCCAAGACACCTGCTAGTTCCAGAGGTCCAGTCATTTTAACCAATCCTGAATGTCCAGACTATCCTGCTAGCCCTCATAATCATATTGCATCCAATCCTAGATCTCCAGTAGAAACAGGAGAGGAAGGGGAGGAAGAGCGAAAGGTAGACAAGCTGTCGGAAATATCAGAAGGAGATTCTACGGTTAGTGGATGATTATCATACTGTTTTTAAGAGAGAGTGAATGATGTGAGATCAGATGATACATATGGGGGAATGTTAGGTAAGTATGAGACGAGGATGATTGATTGCATGTGTATCTGATGGAGATTATTAGTTGCAAAATGTAAATGTGAGAGATTTTTAGGGTATATATGTTGGTTGTATGTCCAACATTCCTTGTCAAAAGAAAGGGTTAAAATTTCACGTCTGGAGATGCCTTAAAAGAGCAGTGGAGGATTTACACCCTGTTTACAGAGTGACTTGAATGGATAGGTTGAGGAGAATAGAGGAAGGAGTGGTAGAAAAGACTGTGGTCCCAGGCGTAAATATCAATGGTGAGAGAATATGTTCATCATATACATTAGTAGGTAAGAGTGTAGCACTTGCATAAAGATGTTTATAGATATGCATAGTACAGGCAGAGAAGACAGGATAGACTAGAGCTTGATTGCTTTTTTCTTTTTAAGAAAGAATATGATGTGTGCATGGTGTGTTGTTTGTGTTGTCTAGGAGAGGGTTGGGAATTGGTTGTCCAGATCATATAGTAACAACAAAACGATTAGCTTTTTCTTATTATTATTACTGCTGATATAGTGACCCCAGGACCCTTTTATGGGGTTTCTGCAGCTTTAAGATTGTTTTATGTTCAGAAATAGAAAAATGATGGACTCCTTAGGAGTGAGAAGTTCCTCAACTGGACTGCACTCCTTTGTCCATTACCAACAATGCAGCCTTGCAAGAGGTGACTTTCCACTGACAATGTAACTTCTTGCAGGCATAGTCTCTTAACACCAGCATTTTATTGTATATGATTTATGACCAAAATTGAATAAAAAAATGAAAGTAGAAAAGTGGAGGAATAAAAATGTGAAACATAACTTCAAAGAAAATTCACTTAAGAAGCTGAATCTGAAATGGTATGGTGTGAAGATGAAGTAATAATGTCTCAAGGCTTTTGATAAAAAGATCCAGCTTTGAAGTAAGAAAATTTTAGAAAGTTTATTTTAGAGAAAAAGAGTGAAAGAACCTGATCTGTTAGAAAATAGCAATGCATAGAGGACAAGGAATGTAGAATATAAAAGTCCTAAATATAATAAGTTAAACATTGGTATATGTGAATGAAAGGATAGCAGTGTGACTTGTATTTGGTTATCTTCTCTAAGAGATTTTGATGAACCTTTTGTCATAGCCTTTGATATGTCCAAATCACTTAATAAGGAGTAGCATAAATCTTTGCATAAAAAACTACTTTTTTTTTTTTTTTTTTTTTTTTTTTTTTTAGTTACTCCATTGCAGTAGTTACTGATGGAAAAACATTCCCTCTTATTGTGTCAACAGTGGTATTCCTTAGTGTTTTGTCAAGTTGCCTATTTTTTCCTTCTCTCTTATGATTCTCTCTCCTCAGCATATAACCTTGTTCGCTCATAAGCTGATGATTCCGCTCTACATACTTGAGCACATCTTCCTCTCACCTCCTCTGTAATTATTGTTCTCTTTCTTGTACTAAACATATCTCCTCTATTTGTTCAGACCTGTGCAGTGTATTGAATGGGGAAACAGATAAATGATTATATTCAGTCATGCCAAAATGCAGTTTCTCTGAAGATCTCTTTCTAAATATCATTCATTTCCCTCTGTTCATTTTCAAATCATCAGTCATTTCCCTCTATTAAGTTTCAAAACACCACTGTTGATTTTTGTAATAACATAAGCATTTTGGGCATAACCATATCTTCTCTATCTTAGAAACCCAATGTAATCAACATTTGCAAATTCTGCTTCCCAGAAGCTGGAGATGTGTAAGTGTTGTAATTATTAATTTCTTGTTTGCAGATATTTCATATCTTTGCAGGCTATAACACTCCTGTCTCACCCCAGCCTGAACCCCAAACTATTTTTTCACTTGTATTTTTTCTCAAACTTCATTACCCTTAACATGAACATTTTTTTTGTCATGCCACATATTTTCAGCATATTCTACAGTCTGATTCAGAAATCTCTATTGTATGCTCATAGTTAGTCCTCCTATATGTTCTCATATTGCACACTGAAATATTGTACATTACATCTGTTGAATTAAATGTTGCAGCTCAATGGTGACCTTGCTGAGGAAGATGATGAAGCATCAACAAGAAAGTCTGGTAAAGAGGAACGTGTCAAAGAAAGAAGAAAAGCTGAGAATGAAAAAGAAAGTGAAGAGCAGGTCAAGGGATCTTCAAAACGCCGCAGCGATGAGGGGTTGGGTTTGAAAGATGAATTAGATTTTGAAGCAGAGAGGGAAAGTGGTGAAGAAGAAGCAGAGGAAGGAGAGGAAGGTATAAACACAATGCCTTTCATTGCAGTGCTAAATGTTATGCTCAGCTTTTTTAACCAATATTTGCTCACAGACATGACCTTGAAACCTTATTGATATTTGTGAAATTTTATCATTCATTTGGCCAGTGATGTGTCATTCTCACTTATGACAATGCAGCCTATGCATATGTCTGAACAGATTCAGCACATCTTAGTCAGTTCTGTCAGTTTAGTTGCAGGAACCATCACTTTAGATATGCATGATGACTTTTGATAATGTCTGAGCCTAATATATCTCTATATTCCAATTTTTTGGGGAATCACTTTAATTACTGTTTTAGTCAATAATTGAAGTATATCCTTAGTATGGTATAAGAACAAGACTTTAAGGAATTATTTTCCATTTGAGTTCTATAGGCCATTACTAAACAATATGCACTCTTTCACTTCATGTTGCAAACAGGGCTGCTCCTCGGGTATTTTAATAATAATCTAATTATTTGCAAATTTCTTTGTTCATCTGTATTCAACTCTGTTTATAATTTTTGTTTTATCATTGTGTTTTCCAGGGGAAGAAGGAGGTAAACAAAAGAAGAGGTGTGATCCAGAAAACCGTGAAGAGGGGGAGCTTAGTGAAGATGATGAAGATGATTCTTTGTTACGACAAGAACCCAAAACTGTTTGCAGGTAAGTTTATAACAGGCCATAAAGAATTTCAATAATGATCTTAATAAACTAGGCCTTACAGTTTCCACATGGTACATTAAAAGAAGTTAGTTGATTGGTTCACCATGGATCAAGTTTCCTTCTTATTAATGGTTTTGTTAGGCACATTCTGGCTGGAGAACCCTTCTGAGCTTGGTATATATTTTTAGATCCTATGCTGTCCTTAAGAGATTCCAGTTTTTTACTCCTTCAGAGATTCCTACTCAAAGTGTCTCCTCTACAACATTTGCCTAAATTCAAAGAGTCTCCTCTATAACATTTGCCTAAATTCAAAGATTTGCTAAAGTCAGAGATTGTATGCATTTTCTCTTCATCAGATATGATAGATGTGTCTTTGATAACAAAAGTCCTTTCAAAATGAAGTATAGTGACTAACTCACCATCTGACACATGATAGCTGTTACTTAAGCTAATTGAATTAAAAACCTTTGTAGAATACAAGATTTTATCACATTCTGCCTGCAGGCTTATGTTCTAGCAATGGAGTTGGTTCTTTGAGATGATATGTTTAATAACCAAAAATTAAGACATTCTGCATACCTTTATCTGCTTTGAATGTGAGTAAAGGTTATATGATGTTATTAGGTGAACATCATAATGATTTTTATGAGCAAGAGTGTCTTCTTTCTAAATAATTACACTTATCACAGTTGAAAGTTTTTATGTACTGTGTCTGTGCTGTATACTATTTTCATTAATGTGATAGTGGATACTGGGTAATGATCACAGCTTTATTTATGTCAAATATTTGGATTGCCTTATGCTAGTTGTTAATGAAAAACACTTGCTTTGTGCCTTTCACATGGATAGACTGAATTCTTTAAAATTTGCATTTTTACAGGTTTTTCAACAAGGGTCAGTGTACTTGGGGCACGAATTGTAGGTTCTTGCATCCTGGAGTGTCTGACAAAGGGAATTACAACATGTTTGCTCCATCCAAACCCCAAGCCACAACTGATAAAGAAGAGGACAGCGAGAGGGGAAGGGTAAAAGAATACAGTAGTGCTTTCATTAAAGTTTTTGTACAGTAGTATACCTTGCAACCATTTCCTTTCTTTTATTTACATTTTTACATTACTAATTTTGCATGCCTCTTTATCTTGCAGCAACATCCTTAACCATTATACTTTCATTTAACACTTTCAGTCCATAGGCACTTTGCTAAAGTATAGGTTCTGTATACTCTTTTCTGTCCATGGGCAGTTTGCTAAAGTATAGGTAAAATAATCAAGCAGAAATGGTGATATACAGCAACTAAGAATCCAACTGCCAAATTCCAATTTCTTGCTGCCCTGCCACTGGTCACATAAAGACTGCATTTTCCTGGGTTTCTTTTCATTGCTTTATGTATGCATTCCTTTAATCATAGTCTGAAAAAATTTCAACATTTCCTTTTACAGTCTTATGTAAAGTTCTTACCTTAGAGAGAACCCTATGACTGTCTGAGAAAGCATGTTTGTAAGGGGTTAAAGCCCCATTTAAACCCCCAGAATAAGATACATTCATGATAATTCACCTCTTTTGACCATCATGGAATATATGTGGACAAATATATTTTCTGAAGATTTAAAACACTCATAGCAACCTACAGCTTGACAATGGCATTATGTAGCCAGCCACCTTCATTCCTTCACTTGCTTTGTATGGTGTTGTGCAGACCTGTAGACCTTGTTTGACATCAGTTTTTGGGGCTTTTTCTCTTTGTTTCTGATCTTCAGAGAAGTCAGGTGGGTTCATTGCCTTTTATATGGGAATTTTTTTTCAACCTGACTCACACAGACATTATTGTATATTGAGTATTTGTGCACTTAGAGATATCACCAGTGTCAGTTGTCACAGTATGGCAGTCACATTATACCTTTTTTGATGGGTCAACCTAACCATTTTTTTTATTCTGATAAATCATGGTAAATTTCACTTTTGTTTTATGATTATTTTGTTGTGGAGGTATTTTGTATGGGCTTGAGATTTGATATACCCTTAGAGGATGGGGAATTAGCTCAATTTTTTTTTTTTTCTTTTTTTTTTTTTATGCTGGGTTGGTCCACCAGTTGCCTCTTTTCATTTAATTAGTTGTGTATTTTGCTATTACTGGTGTGACTACTCAACAGTCATTTATGTCAAGATCAGCTTGTGTCATTTTGCCATTGGTAGATTGGTAAGGGGGATCAAGACAGACCGTGAGGCCAAAGGTGTGGGGGCATAATTCATAAAGTAGGGGAATTGTGTCAGAGGAAATATACTGAAAAGAAGTCTTTCTTATATTTAATTGTTTTGTTCTTTTGTGGTTATGTTACTGCTCGACTTTTGCTGAAGTTAAGATCATCTCATAACCATGTCATTGGTTGGTGCCTATTTATTATTTATACATACATCTGTATGTTTTCAAATATCTGTACATCAGTTATCTTACCTCAGCCCCCAGTTCTATGGTATAGATCAGGTGTAAAATATGCTAGCTTGTAGATGAAAATGGGCACCATATGAAGTGATATATAAGTAAATAATATTTCTCACTCTAGCCACGAGAAGTACGTCGCTTCATTCCTGATCCTTCACCATTTGAATCTGCCTGGGAACGTGGACTGCGCTATGCTAAGGAGGTATGTTCCTTTGCTACCTTCTTGGGAGTGTCATTGCTTTACATGATCACTCTGTATGTTTATACTTTATACTTGATCACCATTTCCCATGTTAGAGAGGTAGCATCAGGAACAGGCAAAGAAAGGCTCCATTTGCTCTCATCAATTCTTTAGCTGTAATGCACCAAAACCACAGCTTCTTTTCCACAACCACTCCTCACAGACCTCTCCATAGTTTACCCCAGACATTCACATGTCGACTCCTGTAAACATATCGTTCCTGTTCACTCTATCCCTTGCACTCCTTTCACCCTCTTGCTTGTTCAGGCCCCAGCACTCAAAAAGCTTTTTCATCTCATCCTTCCATCTCCACTTTGGTGTCCACATTCTTCTTGTTTCCTCCTTTTCTTACACAAATATCCTCTTTGTCAACTTTTCCGCACTCATTCTCTTCATATGTCTGGACCATTTCAGCACACCCTCTTCAGCTCTGTCAACAGCACTCTTTTCATTACTACACCTCTCTCTAACCTTTTCATTGCTTACTTAATCAAACCACCTCACACCACATATTGTCCTCAAACATTTCATCCTCAACACATCCACCCTCCTCTGCACAGCCTTAGATATAGTTTGTGCCTCACATCCATATGATATTGTTGGAACTACTATACTACACTATACTATACTATACTATACTATACTATACTATACTATACTATACTATACTATACTATACTATACTATATTATACTATTCTATACTACACTATACTATACTATACTATACTCAACTATACTATACTATACTATACTATACTATACTATAATATACTATACTATACTACACTGTACTATACTATACTACTCTATACTATACTACAATGTACTATACGATACTATACTATACTATACTATACTATGCTATACTATATTATACTATGCTATTCTATAATATACTATACTACACTATACTATACTATATTATCCTATACTATTCTATATTAAACTATATGATACTATACTACACTATATTATACTATACTATACTATAGTTTGATATACCAAACTATACTCTACTATATCATACAATACTACACTATACTATACTATACTATTCTATAGTATACTGTACTATATTTTAGCATACTATACTACGCTATATTTTACTATATTATACTATACTATACTACACTATATTGTACTATACTATACTACAAAACACTTTACTATACTATATTATACTATACTATACTATACTATACTATACTATACTATACTATACTATACTATACTATACTATACTATACTAAAGCACCAAGGTATAACCTTTAGAGATTTGAAGCAGCCATCTCCCCTTTTCTGAATATAAGTGACTGCTTTCTGTAATAATAATACATGTTAATCTGTATCAAATCATGTTCATTCTGATATTACGTGAGTTACATTTCAGTTTATTACATCAATTCAGTTACTTTAATTAAGCAAGGAATTCATTTTAACATCTTAAATTCACTTATCATCATCATCATAAGCTGCAATATATATATCTGAATAGAGATGAGTTACTAGAAAAAGATACTGTGACGTACTTTCGCCGTGACACGTATGAATATGCAACTGATATTCAAGAGAGCTCAGCACCGAACGAGAGAATTACCCAAGAAAAGGAGGAGTTCACAATAAACTTGCGCGAAATTTTCTTTCAGCGGAAGTTAATTTCGCAGTTTGAGCGAAAGAAATCCACCCTTCAAAAAAGGAAAAAAAGGAAAAAAAAAATCCCAAAATGGCGTGTGGTTCAAGCCAGTCCTAACCCAAACACTCCCTGAGGGTCCGTATCTCACCATGATTCACGGGGAGTTTCCGCCTTAAATCCTTCACCTCGTATGATTGTAAGTCCGGCGGGGGCAAAACAACTCCCTTCTGTCATGTTGCGAACCCAACAAGTGTTCAGGACGTGTGGGCAGGAGGGAGGCGGGGCGGGAGACCACGCGAAGGAGATGGAGAGGAGGAGAGTGCGGGAGGTGGGAAAAGAGGAAACTGGGAAGAGGAGAGTGTGTGGGAGGTGGGAAAAGAGGAAAATGGGAAGAGGGGAGAGTGTGGGAGGTGGGAAAAGAGGAAAATGGGAAAAGGAGAGTGTGGGAGGTGGAAAATAAAAAGAACGGGAAGAGGAGAGAGTTGGAGGTGTGAAACGAGGGATGGAGAAGAGGAGGAGAGGCAAGTAGTAATAAAGAAGAAGAGGAGAGGAAGAGAATGGAGAAACGATGAGGTGCTAACAGAATCAGAAGATGAGGTTCAGTGGGAAGGAGTGTTGAAGGGAGTGGCAAGGAAGAGCCAGGAGAGGCGGGGAACTCAAGGTGGACAGAGCTGATCCGTTTTTCACTTTTCCTCTCCAGAGGCAAGAGTAAGAAATGCCGTGAGGGGGTGTTATGGAATCGCATGGAAGAGGACGGGAAATGAGGAGCTAAAGCATGGAACAGAACCTAAAAATTCTGGACTCCTTTATCAATAAAGCAAAAATAAAAAAAAAAACTTGGAGATATGGCCTCTCAAAGTGAAAGAAAATTATGAAAGAAAGCTAAAATGAATATACCAATACAATTCGTTGTTCAGCACAAGAAAAACAGAAATTAATAGGAACTAATGTACTCACTTATCATGACTAACATACTATTATAAATACTATTATAAATGCTAAAGAAAACTCGCTGTAAGGACCATATTGAGTCCCACTTCCCTTTTAAAAAGACAAAGATAACATTAGCAAAACCTTTGATAATGTTAATGAGACAAAGTATGGTCCAAGCCCAACGTAACAGATGGCATACGTAACACCAATACATAAAAGAGGAGCTCTGCTAGTGCCAAAGCAATATACACCAGTTCGCTGGATATCGCGTATAATTAAAGTTTACAAGGGTGATAAAACACATACTGGAATGCCTGACTAACAACAGCTACATACACGGAAGGCCAACACGAAGTTGTGCAGGGTAAAAGTACACAAATTCAACTTTTAGTTTAATAAAGTAAAAGGCGAAAGTCAGTCACGACAAAAGAGAATGGTAATTCTTTTTAAGACTTTACTAAAACATATGACAAAGGGAACTACAACGTTTTATGAGAAAAACTAACAGAAAATATTAAAAGTAAACAAGGAAAATGGTTCAAAGAGATATCAGCTGATAGAAAATTTAAAGTGGTTTCAAATACAATTATTTCTGCGAAATAAGACGTTCTAAATGAAGTACCAGAATGAACTGCGTTGTATTCTGTACTATTTGTAATGATTAATTCTGGCAGTGACAGTAGAGTAAGAAACAAAGAGAACAGGACTATTCATTTGGCAATAACCCTTTGAAGTGCACAAAAGAGATATGAACCGAAAAGCTTAAAACTCCTACGGTGAAAGTTGAAAGGAATATACAATGCACCACCAGGAGAAATAAGAAATATGAATGGAACAGCTGTAGAATCACTAAAAGGAAAACCTGATATATTGTTAAAGTCAGTCCCAGATGAATCCAGGAGGAACAACTGTAGAATGAGCGTGGACCAGAGAGAAACAGCAGGAAATGCCGCGCAGTAAGCACTACTCGCTAACTCTGCCTTCTCGTTAATATCTCGTTGTTGGCACTTGTAGGTAGATTGGTTACCTGCTACCGATGCCAGTCGTTTAGTCCCAGAGACATTTTCAGAGACAGAACGATAAACATTGGTGGAAAAATGACTGCGAACAATTTCAGTGAAAGAAAGAAAAGGAAATGTGAATTAAGTGACAAAAAAATATTTCCAAGAGGAAATACTATACTCATAACTTCGAGTGTATAGGCAAAGGCGTTGAAATATAACTTAATGTTAACGCAGGAAAATTTTAAGTTGAAAAATTGCTCTAAACAGCTAAATTGATAGAAAAATTCTCATGAAAACAAGGGATCTAAACTGAAATATAAGAAAGCGAAATACACCGTATATCTAAATAAATATCTAAATACACTGTATTCTTAGATAAATGTGATGACAAGGTTTTAAAACGGGCTCCGTACTATCTTCAATAATCGTCCGCTAAACGTGACCAGCGCGCAGACTTTAACAGGAGTAGTTGTGTCTGTCCACCGGAGAAGAGAGTGAGGTGAACGAATTTTGCTTTATACAAAACATAGAAAGGTAACCAGAGTTACCATTCTCATGAATGAACGAGGTATAATATAGAAGAATCAGAAGTCGGTGGTGCCTGTGCTAAAAAAAAATGACGCAAATTCATTACGCAAGACGATAATTGAAATAAGAATCAATCGTTAGCTTCACTGATATTGATAATGGTATAGACTGATCATATTGAGTATTTGGTTAGGTTAAACATATGCTTAGGTTAAAAAACACGTACATAACTCCAGGACTGGATGATATTGCAACCATCTTTCGAAACAAGACAAGAACAACTTTTTGGCCGTAGGTACTCGTAGTTATGTGTGTAGGTACTTTAGCTTTACTAGCTGATCCGTGGTGAGTATATAGATAAGCTAACCATCAGCTAAATCTAATCACCCAAAGTTCCACCATAGCTGTGATAAATTTTCGAAAAAAGAAAATCCATTCTATGTAGATGATACTCTCGAAAAACAGTGAGTCGATTACTTATTAAATCAATGTTTCACTATGAAGAACTCGAACTTTCTTACTGCGTTAGCTTACACAATTCACTGATTTACAAAAGAATAACTTCATGATTAGTTAAAGAAAATGGAGCTGTAAGAAAACAGTCTACGGATTTTGTGACCAGCATTTCGATACACCGCGAAAGAATTTTTGAATCGGAAGTGATTTGTATTATCATTCTCATTATTATTATCCCTATTATTATTACTATTATCATTATTATTATTATTATTATTATTATTATTATTATTATTATTATTATTATTATCATAATTATTTTTATTATTATTATTA
>JAYMFT010041354.1:0-15597 GCA_038088735.1 Panulirus argus | reverse complement strand
TCCTCCTCCTCCTCCTCCTCCTCCTCCTCCTCCTGCTCCTGCTCCTCCTCCTCCTCCTCCTCACCCTCACCAGAACTTTTCAAGTGGCAGCACCTTCTACCTCCTCCTCCTCCTCCTCCTCAACCTCGACACCCCCCTTGCAACATTTCTGAGAATAACTTTCCTCCCTCCCTCCCTCCTCCTCCTCAACTCAAATCGTCTGTAGCAAGACTTCCACCCGACACCGTTCCTGGAACTTCCCGACGATCGCGTTCCTCTTCCTCGAGGGGACCATTTCAGTCTGGCATCCTCCTTTTCAATGGGGGCTCTTCGCCTGGCAAGCAATCCTTTCCTTACGAGAACTTCCTCAACTAATTTTCTCCCGTTTTAATAATGTGTCCCACACCCAGCCTCCTCCTCCTCCGCCTCCTCCTTTAATCACTCTCCACACGACAAGGGAACCATCCACCTCCCTCCGCCCTGGCCACAGCTACCACCACTACCACCACCGCCACCGTCTCCTACCCCGTCTCGCTCGGCTCCCAAACACCTCAAAAGCTGCTATTCTTTAAAGCGTCTTCTCCTCTGATTATTCTCCCTCACTGAACATCAAAGGGAGTAAGTACCTGCTGGGTTGAATATTAAGGCGGTGGACACCTTTTTAGTTTAAAGGATAACAGTATTATGGACGGAACATGAAAAGAAGAACTGAAAAAGAATGTTGGAACCTGTGATTATACGTGACGTAAACTTCTGGCGAAGTAGACGACTCACACTTTGATAACAGCTTGAATTATTCATGTGTCATACTGACGGCCGAAGTATACGTGGGATAAACACCCACCGACACACACACACACACACACACACACACACACACGCACGCACACACGCACACACGCACGCACGCACACGCACGCACGCACACACGCACACACGCACGCACGCACACGCATTACAGGCCTGCGTGGTGTATAGTCTTGGCTTTGCGAACCACCTACTCAACTGGCCCAAGTTCGAGCTCCGCACAGGACACCCGGCTCACAGTCAGCCTAGCCTGTAGCCTTACCCTGTTAACTCAGCTCTCTTGAGTCTGGTGTCCATCTCTGAAGCCCTCCTCTGGACCTTCTTCATTAGTTCTTTATGCTTTTTTGAATTGCTGTGGCCTTGATGTGGCCTTTTGTCCGTGACTGGAGCCTTCAACATGTAAAAGAACCTCTAGTTTTTGTCTAATATAGGATTTTATCAGCTTGCTAAATACTTACCTAGGCGGGTACTTGAATGCTGATCTAGTCTTTGCTAGCAGACAGTTTGTTTCCCTTACTAGTGTCTTAACATGGGACTCTGGCATCAGTTTAGGGACGATGTCGACTCTCAATTTCCTCTTACACACAAACAGATGCCTGCAGCTTACTTCCTGATAGATGGTGTTCATATCGAGGCTTCCTTTTCACTGTATCCCATTCTCAGTACCTTGCATATATATACACTTGGTTGGAATTTCATCAAACGTGTATCAAACACCAACTTCGGAGCATGTCTAGGTCCTCCCCCCCCCCCGCCCCTTCCTCTCCTTGAAGGTTAATGCAATCCTTCTCGCTACGGCATCATCCGTAAACATGTTCAGGTAGGAGTCAAGTCCTCGTGGCAAGTCATTTATATTCATCGAGAAGAGCAATGGTCCCAGAGCAGAAACCTGACGAACGCCAGTACAGATCTCAACCCATTTCGATAAGGTTCCGTCGAAATGCTTTCTCTATTTCCCTTCATTAAGATCATCTTTTCATTGTAGTACCCTTCGCCCTTATACTTGCCTGAAGAAACGGCTTTTTTACCCTTCATTCTTCCACGTGATTACAGTTTATGTGTTACGGCAAGAGAGTTTTACACTCGTGTTGCCCCGTCTCTTAAGCATATACATATATACCACGTCTTTGCCCCTGTGTGTGTGTATACATATGAAAACACACACCCAAGCCTAAGCCAGGTACCTACCCATTTATCGATCAAGCCCGAGGGGAGGCTGAACACCTAGGTTGGGTGCGGGCCGACTACCACAACCAAGATCCGAACCCAGGGACTGATTCCTCATGGTTAGTATCGTTAACCACTTCACCACGGAGGCTAGTGTGTGTGTGTGTGTGAGTGTGAGTGTGTGTGTGTGTGTGTGTGTGTAGCGTTTACATTGTTCCCACTGAATCATGATTCCATCACCGGATGGCCGTTGTATTTTGAAAACCCAAGTGCATTATGCGCAAGCCAACTTTCCGGGCGGAGACACAATGGACATATTGTTAATTCATTATAAACTGTATCCTCGGGGGAAAAATAACTTTGCGCCATTGTTCAGTTTCACTTAGTTATTATTCCCCAGTACTGTAATGAGGCCCCAGGAACTGTAATATAGAGTAGGTTACGAAAGAACATCACAATCGTGGCATCCAAACTATTAACTGACTCGATCTCTGTAATGCAGAGAACAGCAACAGGATCTTATGTCATAATGTGGATTTAGAGTAAAAAAGATGTTGCTAGAAAACTTCACTTGGTTTACAATAAGCAAACGTGAGGCTTACATTTACACACTTTCAGGCCACAAGCAACTGATAAAGTAACTTTCTGGATATGGTCACAAAGAATGCTGCACGCGTTGCTCAGCGTAAAATTGATCCATCCCTCAGCTGTCCAGTTAACTTATCTTAGTATTTTTCCAGCACTTGCCAATGGTGATTTACTCAGCTGTTATTAAAAAAATAAATACTAATAGATCATTCTAATCACCAACAAAATGTCTTAAGATTGAAACAAAAAAAGGAGTGAGGGGTGACTGTCGATGTTTGGGGCAAGCCTCTTCGCTCCAAGCTCCTAACGCGGGCTTGGACGGGTGGGCCACTCCCACCCCTGAGGTTGATCCATGGCTGCCGCAGGGAACACCATGCTGAGCGCGCCCTCACGCCATCAGTGGACTAAATTGCTGCACCTGCTGAATGAATGTGGGACACAGGCGGTTTCTTGTGCGAGAAACCTGTTTGAATGTCGTTAGAATGAACATTGTTAAAAGTAAAAGGTCTTTAAGCCCCAATAAGAGAAGAGCAGTTTTCGGTATGCCAAAATGTTTAGACAACATTTTGTGCAGTCGAGCAATTGCTTATAATTACATTTATTCTCGCCTTGAATGATTATATTAACCTCTT
Source organism: Panulirus argus (assembly GCA_038088735.1). Taxonomy (NCBI): domain Eukaryota; kingdom Metazoa; phylum Arthropoda; class Malacostraca; order Decapoda; family Palinuridae; genus Panulirus; species Panulirus argus. Next base: position 12,424 of record JAYMFT010041354.1, on the reverse strand, counting down.
CCTAACCTGTGCTCGTTAGCCAGCCCTGTGCCACTTAAAAAGTAAATCTTGCCTTCGAGTATGAAGAAGAAAAAACTGCGAGAAATCCGATAACTTTTTGCTGTCAGATGCAGGGAAAGCTTAAAGCTGCATGAGTTTCTTTTTTGGAAAACACTTCAGCACCCCTGCTTGCAGAGTGCAAACAGACACTTCCTTAAAGCTTAAACAAACTCCCTCCATAATCCACATAAGTTACTCAAAGTCACACTTAAACTTATACCCACCCTTATTGGTAAAGACTCACACCTTTAAGGTAGATTGACGCTTGTGTGTAAGCGCTGCGTAAGAACAACTCGCGCTTCTGTGCAGTCATGGCTTCATGCAGTGTAAACAGGCATCCGCAGGCCACATTTGCAAGTTTGACTGTACCCAAGCGGGCCACCTGTTGATCCAAGACAACCCCACAGTTCTGCCCACACTTGCAAGGTACGCAAACACTTTACGGTCTCCTGTCATCGTAGTGTAGACAGACCCAAGTTGCTACCCGGAGTGCGAGGGCAAACAGTGTCAGGGATGAGGGCGGATGACTCCCGCCATGCAGCTTTGATGGTGACTTGCAGCCGCTTACGGTCGGCCAGGAGAAATTCAGGACACGAGGGAGAGAGAGAAAAAAAAAATAATGCACTCCAGCGCTGGGGTAAAAAATAATTCCCTGCCAGCGGGGAAAAATAATTTGCTCCGGCAGGGAAAAATCAGATATGAGCGATCAGTGTGTGAGCATTGAAGTGAGCGGGACACGAGCTTGTATCAACTGTGCAGCTGACGCCTGGGAAAACAGTGTCGGAGAATTCCATGCCCGATGGTACACGGGACGCGGAACGTGACGGGGGAAATTCTCAAGAGCGCGGGTTAGGAACGGAAAGCATTGATATCAGACATCAAATGTTGATATATATATATATATATATATATATATATATATATATGATTATTATAATTTCATAACCCAAGGGACCCTTTCAAATAAACCCGTAGGCTTCTGCATCTCTAAGGGTGAGCTACAATCAGTAGCAGCTCTTTTTCGCCAACAGACGACGACGATTCAGCTTCGCCAATGACAACTTTTCATTTGTTGTATAGCATGAAGCAAGCTCCTTAATCTTTTGAATGCTGCCTAGCTATTGATTTTTATGTATGGCCAACACCATACTGATTTTTGTATAAATTTGGGTGTTTGCTCTTCGTGTTGGCGTATATTAAGTATGATATTGGTAATGATGTGTAAATAATGTTTTTCTGTGATGTCACTTAGTACTTCATCAAAGTTGATGTATTTTTGACAGTAACTATGATGTCAGTGTGTATGTTTATGTTTTTTTGGTTAACCCTTTTGGCAGATGTGGGCGGCTGTGGTGTGGCTGGTGGTGGGCGTGTGTGGGTGTGGGGCGGAGAAGGCGCGGTCGTACACGTGGGGGGACGCCCTTACTGATCCCCACGCTCTGGGACCTGACGGAGGGCCTTACCCAAGGTAAGTGCACGCCATCAGGGTCTCTCCTCCTGCTGCGACTACTTACTTCTCCCCTTCCTCTGCTACTGCCACCATAATTTTTGGTATTAATGACATCACCACAACCTGTGACAACACTATGGTGAGTGACCACCTCCGGCTGTTGGCAGGGAGTTGGTGGATCGCCTGTACGTCGAGGGTGAGCTAGGACCAGCGCGGGGCGCCAGGCAAGGCCGTACCCTGCACGCCACGCTGGACCCGGACACCTCCAGGACCAGGCTGCTGCACCAGTACCATCAGGTCAACCACGGCCAACCTGATGCCCAAGGTCAGAACGCACACATACACATATATGTAGGTGTTACCGGACTCTGCCTGCTCGAGGTTACACCGCGAATGAAACATCTCTTTAGCTAGGCTGTATCATTTGGGAGTACAGTCTCGTCACAGGACTTCTCCAAAGGAGGCTGTATTGCACTGCTGCCGGAAGTAGCGCAGCACTGGGCTGTGGGAGCCTTTAGAAAGGTCCTGGGTAACACCAGCAATGAAAATCCGGCTACGTACCCCTTGTATATAAACATTATATTCATAACTGCCTACATAATTTATATTATTACCTTTTACCTGTTGCTTAGTTATATCTTGTCAGTTCCTCCACACTTATTCCCGTTTCAGTTTTCTTGACTAGTTTTTAAGTGCCAGTTTAATTTTAACCATGAATTATTATGTCGTTCATGTGTTAATGTACGTAAGGCAAATGACGAGCACCCTAACCCACCGATGTTAACCTGGTTTATGTGAAGTTCATCATAAACGACCTATAAGATCGTGTTTTTGTTATAATTTTAAATTTCTTTTATAGGGAAACTGGAAATAGTACTGAATAGTCAAAGTTATATTGTCCTGAAGTATTGTTGACAAGAAATAGGGTCGAATTAACAAGGCTATTTCAAAAAGTTGCTTAAAGCGTTGTGTTGTATCCACACGAGTTCAGTGATGAATGATTTTATGTTTTGTGAGAACCGATGTTGCTTCTGTTGGCTGAACTGTTTTTGCATGTTTTGAAGATGGCTATATTTATAGTAATGATGATAATAATAATGTCAATAATAATAATAATAATAATAATAATAATTATTATTATTATTATTAAGCTGTGTGAATTTTAAGTATGATAATTTTGTCTTGTTTACCAGTTATGACAACTGTGGAGCACAATAATTCCTCAGTGTAGTAAATTAATAGCTTGATTCCAGAGTATTATACAGAGTCCTAGGCAGGACAGTACCTGGACTTGAGCATCATATTCCCCGAGCATTATGACTTCATCTCCCTTGCGTGGGTCCACAGGTCGCAGTATGTCTACGTCGCCAGTGTCGGAGAACTTGGTGAGCATGGCAGCCACCGTGAAGTCCTCCACCACTTATTCCACATCGTCGTCGTCGTCGTCGTCATCCACATCGTCGTGTCCCCCCGGCCCGCCCCCGAGGCTGTGCAAGACTCGGTACAACACGACGGCGCCCATGTACGGCATCAGCCTCACGTCGGGCCAGCCCGTCACCATCGTGCAGAAGTTCCCCGACCTCCTGCAGCAGGTTATCTTCGAAGTGTGCGAGTGAGTACTCTCAGGCAGGAGGGACGGGAGGCGGGAAATACACTTTTTACAAACATGTCCACGTAACGCGCGCACACACACACACACACACACCTGAATTTGACCACGACAGGAGGAGTCTAGTGGCGCCAGTGTCCCTGGGAATGCCATACAGTTGAAACAAGTTAGGGGACGGTACGAGTGGTAGAGCTGGTCCACTGGATGAGCCAACGGGACTTTTAACATCAGTAGCTGTGGTGTGCGAGGGGTCACACTGCAGCTGCAGATCCGTCATCTGCCATAAACATTTATGCTCCACACTGCGCTTCAGACACCACTGTTTACCATATCTCCATCACACATGGCTCCCGTTCCATCAGTTCTCTCATCCTGGGAATACTTACTTCAGTGTTCGTACGTCGTCCGGTAAGACAGGTTATGTATTCCTGGGTACTGCAGCAGGAGCCACTCTGGATGCGGTTGAGGGCCAGGATAACGTGCTCCCCTGCCTGGCAGGTGGGTGGTGTTACCCGGCACCTGCCACATTAAGATGACGAGTCCCTCGGCTTAAAGGAATTGTTGTAAAGATGCTATTGTTTTCATTATTCTCCCTGACTGGAAGAATAATGATTAATTTATGCATAGTTGTTCATAGATATAGAATTTTAAATGTTTGTTATGTAATTCACAGGTAAATATTGGTAGTATAAAGACAAGTTACATTTTATGTGACTGTCGCGATTCGTGTTGTGCTCCCATTAGGAAGGCAGTACAGTATGTTGTTGGATGAAGTGTCTGGGGGAGAGACTCGAACCAGCGTTCTCGTGTTTCAAAGGTGTAATGCGAGGGTCGTCTCCTGCCACACTGGTACTGCTGGATCTCTCCTCACGGTGAAATTTGATGATTGTAGGCCAGACACCTGGGGGCCCTCACTCACACATGTCCCCAGGCCCGGGATTCGCCATGGTCAGGTCGACATAGTTTACATCCGGATATTGTCAACCGTCCTGGTTCCTGAGATAATTTTGGAATCCGGTGTTTTCCCTGGGCTGAGGAAAGTAGATTTGAGAGACAGCGTGAGAGCCGCTGGCCGAGAGAGTTGATGTTACGTTATGTGGGACAGTCAGCTGAGGTGTAGGTCATTGTCTTACTTGCGCGTCCGCCACAATATGACCACCAACGCCAAATGTTTTCCTGACTGTTACAAACATCGGCTGGTTTTGTTATGAGATGTGCAAGATGATTATATTGACAGGTGTGAAAGGTGCTCAGAGGTGATGGGTGGGCAGTGCTACAGTACCTGCCAGTGGTAAGACATTGACCTATTCTCAACACAGTCACTCTCAACCAGATATGCCAGACGGTCATGTCCACTCATGACAAGATGACTCTATGGTGTTGAAATTCAAATAAGAATTATTTCAGTAAAACGCGCGATGCCCTGGTATATATATATATATATATATATATATATATATATATATATGCTTTCCTAATCTCTCAACTCTTCCACAATGACCATCGCGCTTTCAAACTTCCAGCTGCCCAGACTGGACAGTTTTCTTCATTAACCTTCTTCATGCATGTGACTGTAAAAATTTCACTTGTATTGTGGGGAAGATGTGTCATATATATTGTAAGGTTCGTGTTTACTGGCTTACCGAATTATACGAGGTCTTAATTTGTGGTTGTGTTGCAGGAGCGAGACGTGTGAGGTGTTACAGGGATCGTGTGTGCAGACCTATGTGCCTTACTTGTTCCTGGTGATCCCGCTGGGCCCCGTCACCCTCACCGGCCAGGACTACGTGCTGGTGGAATCCGGCTGCACCTGCCAGCCCAAGTACAGCGAGGCGAACGCCCGACCCTCACCTGTGGACGCCCTCCCAGGCCTACAATAAACCAGGGCTCCACGCCACACAGCATACTCCGTCGCCTCCCTCAATATCGACCGTAGGGAGGAACTGTGTGTAACCAGATGACTCATTCACTGCCTTCAGACAGGAAACGAAGAGAAGAAATCGGTGATCAAAGTGTGATGACCCTGTAACAGACTGTCCTGTTGTTAATGACCCTGGTACAGACTGCCTTGTTGTTAATGACCTTGATACTGACTGCTCCGTTGTTATTGACCCTGGTAAAGACTGTTCCCTAGTTATTGACCCTGACAAAGACTTCCCAATTGTTGATGAACCTGGTTTAGACTGCCACGGTGTTACTGACCCCGATACAAACTGCTTAATAGTTGATAACCCTCGTACAAACTGCCACCGTTGTGGATGACCTTCTTGTTGATTGTTATGCTGTTTAAGATCCTGTTGTTAGTGACAGTCTTGTTGTTAATGGCCCCGTTATTGATGGCCCTTTCATTACTGTTGTTGGCACTTTCATATTTTTGTTTTTTCATTCCTGTTTCTGTTCGAACAATGGGTTGTTGAATATTGACATTTTTCGTGAAAAGCTTGGACGTGATATTCATTAGTGAATACCATCATTACTCTTCTTCACTGTATAATGACACATTTTGTTGTCCTTCTTAGCTGCATATGTTACAATTTTTTTATTCTTACTTTTGTATGGTATGCCAGTGGTGCAGTGAAGATTTTTAAATTGTTGAGAACAGCACAATGGTGCTGCTCATAAGCATGAGATGATGAGCCTTAGATGGTCATTGTAACGTCAGGTGACACGGTACTGTGAAGTATGGTCATCCCAGTTAACTACAATGATAATTAATTATTATTTACACCTCTCACTTAGGTACACGAACATCATACCTACAGTCCTAGACAGCATCAGTGCACCTGCATGTGGACATTTCAAAGGATGTGAAAATTCCCTTTGTAAGAAATGTCGATTTCCTTCGAGCACACCGTGCACAACAAAAGAACACAATGCAACTTACCAAACGAAATACGCAGGAAAAATGATAGATTTAGACTCAAGAACTCGAGAAAAACGTCATAACCCTCCGGTTGTCAAGCCTGTCATAATACACACAACGTAATGTCATAGCTACACTATTTAACTGCACACTTGTTTGCATAATTTTTGTATTTTTAAGGTTACAGGGCATCACATAAACCATAAGCACCTCCTTGGTGGTCTGTCTAATGTCTGTTAGCGGACTCCAAGGAGCGGTACCTGCCTTAATGCATTGTTAAGTTCGGTTTTCATTACATTTGCTATGATTAAATCCATGTTTTATTATCATTTGTTATTTAGTTCATGTTTTAAGTTGTCTTGCCACTTATTTATCGCATGTTGTTATTTTTGGAGTCTCTGTATCAGTTTATGTCTTTATGTGTCGTTTATCATTGAGGTAATTTGCCCTCTTTTAATGTCTTGTATGATAGGGCGTGTTATGACTGCATTGGAAAGTATGTGCAAGTTTATATTGATAGCTTTAGTTCACGGGGAAATGTACACACGAACGTCAGGATGTTCCAAGGCCAAGACATCAAGATCACCCACATTCTTGCAGTATTGTAATCTCGTCAACTGTAGGTATGATGCGGACCCGTCTTTAACAATGTTAGAAATGTTTAGGTAACCTGAAGATTGTTGGCTCCCCCACAATGTTTTTGCAGGCTAAGTTAGGCTAGATTGGATAGATTCAGGTTAGAATATAGGCTTAGGCTAGATTGGGTAGATTCAGGTTAGAATAGAATATAGGCTTAGGCGTGATTGGATAGATTCAGGTTAGAATATAGGCTTCGTCTAGCACAACATGTTTTGTATGATAGGTTAGAGTTGGTAGGATCTGGTTAGAATATGTAGGCCTAGCCTAGGTCGACGTGTTTTGTATGATAGGTTAGATTTGGTAGGATCAGGTTAGAATATGTAGGCCTAACCCAGCCCAGTCTAGAAAAAACTTTGCTGACGAATATGTAGGTGATCCGATTTCTTTGTAATCTATAGAGTTCACTTAAAGAGGAAGTCTTTGTAAAATCACAGATGACATACCATTTCTCCAACCATCCAATGTCACCAGCCTCAAACCTGTATTGAGCCCGCTCACTCACTCAAGTCAAACGTTTCAAAAGACAATTATTGGCAGTATTTTATCTAGATGACGTATGATAAGAGTTAGAAATGTCCATATTAGCTTCCCCATAGTTTGTATATACAGCGTTTTAATGACTCAAATGTTCTATTAATGTTATTTATTATCTATTTATGTCTTATTTATGTAATCAGCATATCTTGATTATGTGTATTTAATAAATAACTTGTATTATCTGTCGCCTTTCATTGAAATAATACCTTTATTTATTAATTATTCTTCATGGTTGCATAATGCAGTGTTACATTTGGGACAACAGATTGATCATATTTTTATTTATGTACTTCTGTGGTGGCTCTCTTAAATTCATAATATATCAAACGAATAAATTCAATAAGAGTAAAAGAGCAGAGTGCAGCTGACAACATTATTCATTTGTTTTCAAATAGTTGACAGAAACCGGTGGCCAGGCCTTTCTCAGGGCCAAGAGCCTCAAAGTGGCCAACATGGACATGCCCTACTTTATAACAGTTATAGCAGATGGCCTAAACTTTTTCTTTTTACCATTTCCAATTGAGCAATAAATCTTTGTACACCTCACCTACGTATTTACATTCATGGTTAGCATCTGAAAATGTTTGGGAAAACTTACAACTTTATTCTTTCCACAATTGTGCACTGCACTACAAAGTACATATAGTACATACAGAATGGAAAATGTATGGTAGGTATATGTACATTGATGAAAGAGATCACACTTGATAAAGACTGAACTTTCAATGTGGTAAGATATACTTAGAGTTCAGTATTATTATGATCCCTGTTTATATTGTGAATTTGCGCAACCCGGCGCCATTTTAACATGTTCGGTGATACAACAACAGACATTTGACTGTTGAACTTAAATGTTCTCTTTGATTCAACAGCGGCCCAAATGTGAGTGAGGATTTTCTTTTAAGAGTTCCATAAACCTTTACAATAGATTTTGTATATGCATTTAATTATGTAGTGTGCAGAGACGTTTATAAAGAAATCGTGACTAGGAAATGATTCCTGAGGTTTTGGCCTGTATTTAGACAAAACCTTTTCTGTATTGGTAAGAATCAGCCATTTGAAGAAATGTGAATTCGCCGCTGACTACCATGACACTACCTTGCCAAGAAACACGTTGGAAGCTAGAGTTTTTAGTTTAATCATTTCAAGAGAAAATTGCATTATGTTTAGTTCTGATGGTAATTTACTTCTTAAAAGAAATACAGTGCATTCTCTTAATAACTTAACTAGGCTTTGGGAGGCCGAAGAGTTGAGCTTATCCAATAATGACAATGAAATAATCCAACGTTCAACGTTGCTTGTCAGCTTTGTTTACAAACATGAATCCATCGGAACCGTAACGGAAAAATTTGATATGTGCGGAAACAGGCCATAATGAGGGAGGCTGCGATGATCACCCTTTTGTGAAATGATTTTTTTTCCCTATTGCATCATTACGAAGCTCAGTGGTTAGTGAGCTCGCTGCTTAGATTTATGGCCTTTCTTCCCGTATGCCTTTTCCCTATTGTTCTATCGCAGCCTCTTTCCTCTGTTGAAACTGCCTTTGGATTTGAAGTTGCTTAAAGATCATTTGAATAATACGAGTCTTTACTGTGCATGTGATGAATGACCTTTAGTAGTTCCAGGCACCATAGTCTAACCACTCCTGATCGAAGTGGCAGTGTCGTGAGTAAAGGAATGTGTATTTGTAGCCGGACACTATATATAGTCTGATTTATAACATTCAAAGTTCCTGAGAGCCGTAGACAATAATAAATTCATTTTATCAACTGACTGTAAATTGGTAGGGTTAGGTTAGGTTAGGTAGTACCGTCATAAGACAGTACTCGAGCTAGGCTGAGACCTGGCTTAATTCATAACGACATCGTAGCCTTGCCTGAGTTGGGTTTGCCCTTCGATGACTCTGGCAAAACTGTGGCATCTCCGGAGGCAGGTCCGGGATGAACAGGCAAACGTAATGTTGGTAGATCTGCGAGGAATGCGGTTAAGAGAAAGGCAAATATACCAATGACTTTATTGTTACACTAACAGTATTGCGTCTTGATTACACACACACCTGTGAACCACATTCGTCTGCATAAATACAAATCATACACATTACCAATATTCAGATTACAGATCATTTTCGGTTATAGTGTTCACATTCGGAAGAGTACAGAACATTGTGGTATTAAGTTTATGGTTTATTTTATACAAGGTAATATATTGTGAGGGTCATAATTAGTGCTGCTAGTGTGCTCGGGAACACGTACATTACTTGGGATTGCCTGGCAACTTAAGAGTGTTACTGCCAAGCCTAGTGAGTTACTGCTAAGCTCAGTCAAACCGACATCTACAGCGGCCATATTGCGCTTTACTGTGACACACACTTGCTCTCCGGGGACGTAAGTGGCGTCATGTGTTTAATACTCTATTACCTGCCCGTGAAATTTGATATGAATCCCTTGAGTACGACGGTAGATCCCTGTGGATATGTGGCCAGGCCATCATACGGAAGCGCTGTACCGTATCGTATTACAAGGCTTGTTTTAACGGGACGTTTGTCCATATTTGGCTGAACTGTGGACGCAAAGGAAAAGTCATATTCGTGAATAGAGAGAGGGGAAAATGTGACGTTAGATCGTCCTGCCCATACCAATGTGGAACGTACAGCCAGAATCTGATTTGAATACGTGTGATGAAATTGCCTTACCTTGTACACTCGCTGACCAGAGGTTCCAGCCTACTTATAGATACCCCTCCGGCCAGCGAGCGGGTCAGGACATGGCAAACACAGTGGACGCCATGGGCCCAGTGCAGAACCCTCTCTTCCATACTGATGTGAAGATGAGATAATTTGGGTCTTGGGGATGTATCATAACGTTAGGGGGGGGGGGACAAAAGTATAATGAAAAGCTTCAGAACAGAGCAGACGCTGCTGAAGTGGAGTTATCGGGACCAGAACGAATGAAGTTAACATTAAAAGATAAAAATTTAAATTCGATTTCAATAACTCGATTTCATTATTACCACCTCATCGGGAAACTAGCGGTGGGTTGCAGAGCGGCCACCATGTCGTGTTACAAGGACTCCTTGCAACCAGTGAGTAATTTTGTATACTTCCCCTTAGGAGCAACAACTTCGCCACTCCTCGCATCACATGTCCTGCAGCGCAACCAAATCTTGTGGACAGTTCCTCCAACAGGCGCTGAATAAACGGTCTGTCAACAGTTTAGGCTGACGGTACATACATTACTTTTGCGGAACACTTCTTCGGGGAGACAGCAACAGTAGCAGCAAGAGGTAGAAATACTATATTCTCTACTCGCAACAAAGTCTCATCTATAATGGTGTTATTTGTTTCGCTAAAATCGTCTAAACGATGGGATCGTATGGGGAAAGATCCAACACGGTATAGCAAGCACAGGTTTTCAAATGACGAGTTCATTAATGTATCGTCGTACATAACACGATTCCCTTACAGTCGAAATGTCTAATGATTATTTACAGGTCACAAGCGTCCATTTGAGTTGATCCCTCACCAGATACAGATTCTGTGCTGTAATGTACGGTGTTATCGGACTTTATTAACTCGACTGTGGACTCTTTTACAAATCCTCTAACGGACATATTTACAGGGAATGATCATTTACACTCACCGTCTTCATTCCACTACCTCTTGTTACACTTTGACGGTACGTTGTCATTCATAATGAAAGATAAAGTAATTGCAACTCTCTCTCTCTCAGAGGGAAAGTATGGTAATGCTTTACTACACTGTAGGGTTAACCACATTATGTAGATGCACCACACAAATGTTCCCAGTGGAACGGTGATCATACGTCAGGCAGCGTGTGTAGGAAGGGGGTGACGGTGGGTGCCTACTTGCCAGCATTGCGCATGCGCTGTTTGAGCTGGTGAAGCTTGGTGAGATAGTGGGCGTTGTCTGTCTTGATGGAGGAGTAGCTGGTGGCGATGTAGTCCGGCAGCTCAATGCCAACTGTGGAAAGAAAAAAATATAAAGTAATGCAATTAAATTCTCTCGCTATTAAGAATTATAGAATAAGCCGGTGACAGTTATTTAGCAGTGATTTTTTTTATTTTTTGAATAAAAAAAGATTATATGTGCAGCTATGAATGTGATTCAGGATTTAAAGCATTAGCGGATGTAAGTTGACCTCACCTGACCCAAATAATCCCCAGAGGAATGAGTCTGGTAGTCCCCAACCGACGTCCGCCCTGTGATATTACCCCGGGACACCCACACCTAATGCTCTGCAGTGGCAAATCGACAACAGATGCCCGTGTCATTATATGTGACCTGACTGCTTTCCCTATGAAGAGCCGCTCTCAGTCCACCAGCATGGAGAGAGGTCAGAGCTTGCGACACTCGGACTCCAACACCTGACTGACCTCCCTTGCCTCATATATGGACTCTTATGGTGTAACGTTTAGCGTTCCTGACCGTGACGTATTCACGGGCCGCCCGCCCAGGGTCGAGCGCATAGGTTCGATTCCTGGTTACGGCAGTCTGTCCACAGTCAACCCAAGTGTTCACAATCCACCCCTAGTGGTTGGTCGATAAAATTACTAGCAATCCTTTGGTCCGGAGCTTTATCGAGTACTTTTGAAAGCCTGTATAAATGAAATTGCCTGCTTTACATTCATCATAAATGTTATGCTTGACGGACAGAAAGACGGACCTACAGACAGGCGGGCGTCATTCCACAGCCCACCAGACATAAACAAGAGAAGAAAGAACGATAAATGTGTCTGTAGATACACCGCCATGAGTATCTAGAGAGTAATGAAGAGGAAAACGAAAATTTGTGCTTGCAGTTGTGGCGGCAGTGAGGGTGTCAGCGTCGTGTGACTAACGAGAAGAGGAGTAAGCGTCGGGGCAGCAGCAGCACCGCACGGGAAACACAACCTTCGTCACGCGGATATTTTTTCATCTTCGGCGGTGGAAATTAAGGCGGCGAGCCAGGCCGTAATGGGGGATTATAATGAGGGGAGATTGTCAGTACGGGAGAGCGTGTGACAGGAGGCGGGAGGGGGCGAGAGACAGAGAGAGGGAGGAAGAGACTTAGCAAGAACAGGAGTGACTCACGGTATCGCTTGGTGGGAGGCTTCCTGAGCCAGTGGAGGGCTGGGGGGACGACGCCTCTGGTCGTGGAGGGTGGCCTCCAGGATGGTGGGGGGCGGGAGACTCGCGCCAGCTGATGACCCAGCACCTGTTGGGGATGAACCAAGGAACGCTGATATATATATATATATATATATATATATATATATATATATATATATA
>JAYMFT010041343.1:0-15598 GCA_038088735.1 Panulirus argus | reverse complement strand
AGAAATATATATATATATATATATATATATATATATATATATATATATATATGGCTTTTATTGGCTTTCAAGACCAATTGTTGAAATACTGACATAAATGTATAGGAACTTTTGGGTTGAAATAAAAAGGTGTAACCTGAAGCTATGATGACTCTGAACCTTACTGAGTGGACTTTGTTCAAGGCCGGGTCTGGTGTACCACAGGACCTTACTTATCTTCGATCTCTTGGTTCAGCTTTTTTCAGTTTCAGTATTCTATTCCTTGATAGAGGAACCTTCATTATAATCTAGGGCAGCTTGGTTGCGTCCTTTGAATGTGTGCTGCACACTAGGGGTAATATATATAAGACTGGGGTAGCCTTTCGTGGCCTTTGATGTGCCTTCAAGGATAACGTGTTATGGAAGCTCGAAACCTTACCCAGGTATTGTGTATCTACAATCTATATTTGGGGCTGCTAAATTGCTTCAGTTCGGCCTTGAAAAAGGTATGCAATAATAATAATAATACAGAAATAATAATAATATTATTATTATCATATTTACAATAATGGAGATAATAATAATAAAAATAATAATATATGTTTATCATCTATGCACTTAAGTTCACAATACAAAATAATATGTATTATACGATTCCCTTTGCAGACTGGTTCACCTTTCCCTCTCCCAACTCGGGATACGTCGCTTCCTGAAGCAGAGGTGACTCCGCCCCGCCTTGGGCAAGGTGACCAGCGGGTCCCGGCCACAGCAGCAGCAGCAGCCCCGTCTCCTCCCCGCCCAGCGCAAAGGTGACCAGTGGGTGGTACTGCTATTATCTCGTCACCCACTGGGTAATGTGAACCGATCTGAGGCCAAAATAAATCCCAGTTGTACAAAAGAACTAATTCCCTCTGCATGCAGACACTCCAGCACGCACGTACACCCCTGTGGCAATCAAGAACACGGACGCACAGACCCAAGCATATACTTCATCAGGGGTTGTACGTAGGTACACATGGGGACACACAGACCCATAGGATATACACCAACACGGAGTTTAAGGACACACAGACCCTAGGATATACTCCAACACGGGGTTTACGGACACACAGACCCTAGGATATACTTCAACATGGGGTTTAAGGACACAGAGATCCTAGGATATACTCCATAGGATATACTTCAACATGGGGTTTAAGGACACAGAGATCCTAGGATATACTCCAACACGGAGTTTACGGACACAGAGACCCTAGGATATACTCCAACACGGGGTTTAAGGACACACAGCCCCTAGGATATACTCCAACACGGGGTTTACGGACACACAGACCCTAGGATATACTCCAACACGGGGTGCACGTACACACAGGGATACATAGACCCTAAGATATACTCCAACACGGGGTATATAGTATACACAGAGAAAACAGACCATAGAATACACTCCAACACAAAGTATACATATACACAGGGATACTCGTTAAACACAAGGACACATAGATACAGAGAACACACGTTCAAAAACAGGGACACACACAGATACGGACAGCCACACAGTCAGAGGGGCAAACACATGCACGGGAACACAAAATACTCATACACTCATACACGGGCGAAATGTGTCCTATTTAAAGGTCTTATCGAGTGAAAGAAAAACACCTGAGAGACATACAAACACCAGAGACAAACACAAACACTACAGACACACACAAAATCACAAATACTGACACACACACACACACACTTAAACACAGGTACACATACCAGAAGCATCCCAGAGTTCTCAAAGCTTCTTCGGGAGCAAACTCGTCACTCCGTACAAGCAACCTGAGCTTTCCAATTTCGCCCGGCGCCGGGCTGTCACGTTCCTCTGTCCGGTTAAAAATTACGAAATGCTTCACCGGGCGTGCTTTAAATGACAGTACAATCATCCATTTCTTTATTTGATTCTTGAAAGACCCGCACGTCGGCTAAACGGATACAAGTCTAGCTAAAGACGAAACATTCTGAGTCCATGGCATCAGTGAAGGCTTATGTGGTCTTCCAGGAACCAAGGCTTATGTGGTCTGGCGGGTCTTCGGCAGGGCCCCTGAGAGGAATATGATCAGGGGGTACAAAGTCTCTTTCGGGCCCCTTCCTTCCCTTCTCCATTAGTCATCCTGTTTTGATCCACTACGCTTTTATGCCATGAGCTGCAAAGTCAAAAAAGTGCATGGAAGATGAGAGAGAGGGGTGAAATGTAGCACTCCTCTTGATTTTCTGCATTTTCTGAGAACCCAGGAAATTCCCGGGCCCAGATACGATGCTAACCCTGCACACATACCCCCCTTCTCAGAGGCCCTGGTCTTCGGACGCTTCATAAAACCACTGAGGAACTTGCAGGTTGGAAGCGACGTTGGGAGGGGAGTGTCAGTGTCCGTGATGAAACCGGCACTAACCGTCCCTGATCCTCCCGCCAAACAGCGGTTGCCGCAAGCCACCTGCACCCAGGTGAAATATCTTTCCTCTTAAGGGATCTGTAAGCTCCCCATACAAAATATAAGCACGGATAAAAAAAAGATAAAGAGAGAAGAAATATAAATAGTCTAAGAGAATTTATGGGTGATAAAACTTGCTTTTTAAATGGGTCATGTTAATTTCACAATAGCCGATGCGTCAAGTAGCATTTATTAAACCTTATTTTCATTATGCATACCTCTAGTCCACAGGACACCATTATCTATCACACAAACCAACAAATAGAAATTAATGGATAGATAGAAGACTTCTGTTTTTCATGTTGACCTGCTTAGAAATGCAAGCGCGAGTTTGGTCATTTCATCACACCCTAAATGCAAATGCTTGGGGAATGGGAGACTTTTAGACTTACTGGCGCCGACATCACTGTATGGGCCAGCACCCTACACCGTTGATGGTGTTAGACAAAGGCGTTAATCTGACGCGAAGAGACAGAGAAAAAAATAGTCTGGACTGACCATGCTGACTTGCCATTGCACCACTCTAAATGAGGTTCTTTCGTGGATTAGTATTTTTTTGCGAAACTTCATTGACTTCGATATCTTAACGGTTTCTACTTACTCCTTTATCTATAAAAATTTGAAAAAGGAATCCCAGGTATATGCATTTATTATTTTTTCAATAAAAATAGGATAATAAATACTACGCAAAAGCAATGCTCGAAGGAATAGGTTGAATAGGGATCATATATCTCGTCTGCATAACTCCCTTCACTCCAATTTGACCTAAGACGTGTTCTTTCGTTATCGGAGTAATAATCTGTTAATATTCTTATCTAAACGAGAGCCAGATTACAAATGACAACCCATAGAGTGAAATCTCGTTAAATACGTTTCACCGTAGATGGAAACCGGAAGTGACTAATCACTTTGGTTTCTTATATATATTTTAAACATCTGTCCATATATAAATAGCAAAAACCTGCTAGAAATCTTTTAGTGACATTGTAAAATATTTAAATATCAAAACTTATGATGAAATTTCACTACTAATGTGAGATTTGAAAGAGGGGTACCCGATGAAAATTGCGCGCGTAGCAACCTTTGGAAACTGAGTTCAAGGTTCCCTTCTGATAGTTGCCAACTCCAATATGATATATGTCTTTGAAGGATAAATATTTATAAATGTTGACTATCATGTGTACTAAATAAACGTACATATATAGAATAAATATGCAGTGTAATCTAAGTGGAAGAAATTTCGAGAATTTTACAGGAAAATTTTCTATTTTTAAAAATCTTGCGTTCTTCTGAACTCTCTCTCTCGCGCAGCCTCCGTGCGCACCATCCTGACGTCACGCTGTGCTGGAGCTTAGTATAACAACAAAACGTAGTGAAGAGGGTTACGTCCGCTTTGTATTCCGAGCTAAACTTCGGCAGTTTTGAAGTTATACCGGGTTCTTTTGCATATACAAAAGAGCTCTTCAAGATTTTAAGGAACTTAAATAAGTTGTAAGTATTGCTGAGGCTTCGTATTTCTCTAATTATTAAGTTCATAAAGTATACCATGCTTCTTGGTACTCGCAGGGCTGACAGGTCAGAGAACCACTTGATCGTTGGCCGTAGCATCCACAGAAGCATTTTATTCTTTGGTAACAAAATACAACTGAACCGTTTACCTAATTCTGAATGGTGCTAAACATCTTTTATAATTTTTATTTTTGTTAAGTTGGATGAATTGGTCATGCTTGGAAGGGTTGGTACTGACCGACCGGAGATGAGTGGCCCAGGTCTGGCTGGTGTGGTCTGTCCAGACGTCTTGCGTCACGTTACGAGAAAGCCTTCCTCTGGATATTCCCAGCTGGGGCGTGGACGTCACAGTCAACATATACGAAGAAAAGGTTTTTTTCCGAACAAATCTTTCTGGGCTAATTGGTTTTGGAGACGAACTGTTGGTACTAAAAAAGTTTTCCTTGAATTGACAAGATTTGTGTAATATATATATATATATATATATATATATATATATATCTTTTGTTTGACAAAAATCTGATTTTTAATTAGATTTGGCTGCCTTGGCGTAGTTCTTTTGTTTTGTTGTTTTGAGGGGGTGAGGGGAGCATGGCTACAGCAACGAAAAGGGCATACGATTATGTAGATGAGAACGTAGACGTAAGTAGCCACTCAACCTCCCTCACCCTCTGTTCCTACTCCCACACAGGCATCACCTCTTCAGTTCAGTTTCATTACTCTATTCCTTGATAGAGGAATCAGGATCCTATTAGTGCTGCCACTAGGTACCCCTGTACAATAATACCAGAAGCATCTGGCAAGTGTCACCGCGAGTACTTATAGATATAACAAAGGGGCTTACTAAAGCCTAAGGAAGTTAGGACGTTTCTTCAACACAACTCCTCTGGTATAACAACTCCCCTCACGGCATTCCAAGTAGCTTTCCTCCTACACTAAGTGTTCCTAATACCTTTCACAGTGCCTATGGGTACATTATCCATTGTATATATGTGTAATATGAAATGTGCACATCATCTTGATAATCGAAAGAAACCACTGTCCATCAACCAGTGGAAAGGAGTTGTGCCTGGCCAAGGACTGGGGCGACCCCCCCCCCACGGCTACGTCAGTGGTTGGCTTGCAACACCGGAAAGACATGAGAAAAAAGAAGAAAAAACAAAATGTGATTGGTGTATACTGGGGGCAAATGCCTCACCATATCTCCCAACATCCACGCGAGACACCTCAAAAGACCCTGAAGTGTCGCATGCCAGCCACACCACGCCCTTCACTGTCATGTGTATATGACACCCATGACAAAACCTCATAACCCCATCGAACCTGGTCGGTCGGGCACATCCTCACTGGGGGGGGGGGTCATTTACAGATGCGTGGGTTCGAAACCACTGGATTACGAATGAAAACAAAACCCGTCCCAGGTCGCAATCAGGTAAACGTAAACCAGGTCACGGAAAGCTGCCCGACGTTTCGTAACCTCTTCTGGGCCCCCCCCCACCCAGAAAAATAGCAGTTGTGGTCTTCAGAATTGCTTTCCCGTGGCTGGCGCTCTCTGCAGGCACCCCTCCAGCTTGCCTGACTGCACCTTGACACGCCCAACATGCTCGCCACACCCAGAGAACCGTTTTATATTTTGCACCGTATCCCCCGGCGTGACGAAGCGGTTGTGTTTGTTTATTTTCTATGTGTTTAACATAGGTGTGGGTGTGTGTGGTAGGTGCACAGTTCTTTTACATTCAGTGCCCAGTACTCGCACCCTTACAGTACCGTCGGAGAACTAACTGCACCATCTCTGCCCAAGCGGAGGAGACCTCTCCCTCCGGACACTCCTAGATGCCCGCCCCATGGACCTTAGTCAATCCCCCTTCTCTCATCTTATGACTCGCTTGAGCTCCCATGCATAAAACTGTCCAGTCCAAAGGACTTTAACGACCCCCCCCCCATCCGCTTCCTCAGGATTTTCCCTTTTTTTAAACTGCCGATTAAATTGTACTCTCCCCATACCCACGCTTCACCTAATTATCTGACATTTGTTCATATTTACTGCCTCTCTTCCACACTTGGACACCAGATACTGGATTTTTTCTTCATAAGGTGTGCCGCCGGGCAGCAACTAACAATGTGTCATGCTTACTTCGCCCCAACAGATGATGAAGATGTAACAACACACGTGCGTAACACAGAATCACTCACCGCTTCTTACATAAAATCACTCACCTACTCTCCCTACTCGCTTGGAATCACTCACCCTCGCTTCTTACTCACACACAGGCATCACTGCGACAACTCCTTGCTGCATTTTAAGCAGATCTCCTCCACTATGTGTAGATAATTCCATTCACAGAGCGTTCGAATCCTGGGCGCGGCAGTCGGCCTGTACCCAACCCAGGTGTTCATCCTTACTATATGGGCTGGTGTTACGATATGTGGGAGCTTGACTGAGGATGGTGTGTGTGGTGCGCGCACACGCACACACACACAAAAACATGGGCACATGTTCCAGATTAAGAGACAGGGCAAGACAAGTGTATAAAACTCTCTCCCCTCAACACGCATAGTAATCACACGCCCTTTGTGCAGTCCAAGCGTTCACACTCTCACGCACCATCTTGCAACACTGCTTATTTTGTAAGATCATACGTTATCGCTCATGCAAGATCATGACGATTGTAATGTATGAAAATTAATACCAAAAATTTATTATTGCTTCTTTTACCAATAGCTGAGCATTGTATTATGAAGATGAAAGTTAATATAAAGATGATAAAGCTTTTAATACATTGCAGAATTTATTAGTAATGACCAAACTCCGTATTGTGACGTACACGTAAATTCTCTCGGTCAGCAAACTTAATCAGTTTACGCTCCAAAACTAGGCAGGGCATCACGGCGTCTTGGGTCAAGTCACGGCATTATTAGTTGCGGCATTGAGCTATTTCTCTCTCTCTCTCTCATTCTTTGTACGGGTCGTCGTGGATCAAAGTACCCAGATTTACTTCCCTGTACTTCGGGTAACGGAAGTGTCCAGTAGCCTGCCAAGACCTGCCCTTTAAACAGGTGGGGTGTGTTAGGGAGAGGCAGCTCAAGGTAGCCTAGCAAGGCTGACGCGTTTGACCGAGGAAGTACGCGCAAACGATAACGGACACCCTTTGTTTTTTTCATTTGTTTTTATACGTCTTGACAAAGAAGATACCGGGACTATTATCGCATGGCACTGTTCCACAGAAAAGCAAAAGACCTCGAGTTGTGTGAGAAACGGAGCAATACATCCAACAGGCGAGGTTATAGCTGTAAAAGATGTCCCGTGGGGAGTGGCTGGGATTTTACAGAAACAGGGACGTCATGCGAATTAGTAGTTTTCCTGATTTACATTTTCTTCAACGCGAACGTGTTTCTTCTCTCCTTATTTTAAATGAAAGGTTTATTCAAGTTCCTGACGTAAACATGAATTACAACGTAGTATATTTCAGAAAAAAAACTAAATTGATTCTAAGCTTATAGTAAATCAAAACGCTGCACGAAATAATATGCACTCGTTAGGTGAAGGTATATTTACACTGAGCCCTCTAAGCTTAGCCGATTGAGATTGCATTACGGTGGCATCAGCCGTTCATCTAACAGTTCTTGCATGGCCCCAAGCCGTTCATCTCAAAGGCGTCAAATTTGGTTTGACGGAAAACGTGTTGAAAAATGTAGCAGCAGTCGGTTCCATAAGCTTTGTGCTGCAGTGATATAAGTTGATAACATTCACAGACATTTCCCAGAGAGAGTGATCAAGGAGAAACAGTATAAAGCGAAAGCGGAGGGTGTTGAGCAGTGAATCAACTTTGGGCTCCAAATTAGGGCATAGAATCACAAACGTGAGAGGAAATCCTTTTCTCTTTTCATGGGCTTAATCTATAGTAATTATGATAATTTAACACCGTTGACACGTTTGTGCCCTTTCGATTACATACGCGAGACTGTGATTGATTGAAGAAGAAGTGAAAGTAAGGGTTCAGTTAGATAATTATTACACGCATTCTTCCCCCCTGTTTTTCACATGGTGTCATTTGGGCTCCAGTAAGCGGAACACGCTGGAAAAGTCTGACTTTCACGTTGTGAGACCTTTTTGCCGTTTGTCTGTCTCTCTGTGGTGTGGTGTGGTACCGCTCTCAGCATGATCCAGTTTTTACGCCTGAAAAAGAATAGGATAAGAAGACGCTTATATATATATATATATATATATATATATATATAGAAAGCTCCGAAACATTCTACAGTGTTCAGCCGACCAAATCAAGGATGTCTTTGAAGCACAGTTAAAATGTGGGGTCAGGTGATTATTATGTCAACAGAAAAACTAACCTTAACTTAACCCCCTAACCAGGAAGCTTCACCCTCAAAACATCCATCCAACCCAATCATTACTTTACCTAATCCTTAACCATTCCACCGAGACAAATTAGAGACATTAACCTTCCTTACACTAACACAGTAGAACCCGTTGGGAGTTGATTTGCGGGTCGGACACACGTGAAATTTCGCTGGGTTAGTAGGGGTTTACCAAGTCGTCCCAAAGACAACACACCTCATCGTATTCAGCTGGCAACGATGCAGTATGAATTGGCGAACACCTCGGGCGCAGACCGGTCTGTCGTGACCGGCTGGCTGTTCGTTGGTGGAGACTGGAAGTTCAAATTCTCGCCGCGCGTGCGTAATGAAGCGTTTTAGTGCTACACACGTTGGTTTCTCGGATTCTTTTGTTCCTTGTTTCTATTAGAAAATCTTTTGTGTGTATGTGTACGTGGATGACTTTTTTTTACAGAAAAAGTCACTTTTAAAAGAATTATTTTCCCCATCGTTTTTGTGTTGTCTTAAAAGTGCATCGTGAGGCGACAACTACTGACTGGTGTTGTCAAAGATTCGTTTATCAGGAAGAACTGCATCATGTACTTGCTCCTCGGCTGGCTATTGTTCATTGTAGCTGTTCATTGGGAACTAGAGAACCTTTGTGGAAAGCAGTCTTGTGTGTGGTAATGTCCGACTGATATATGCGAGTATGAAAGGCATACGTACACGTGATGTAGATTAATTCAGTCTTTGCCAACTCGAAGAAAGCATATGTCAAGAGGCTACGTGTGGGCCTTTGGACCGAGACTTCCAAACAGCTTGGTCGACCAACGATCCAACCCAGCAGCCTTGGACCAGTTCACACTGGGGAGGGGGGGGGGTGTTGGTAGAGGACCCCCGAAGATTTCACGAGTTATTCACCAGTAGTACAGTAATTAGAAATAACATAGTTTTAGGTCAGTATGATACACAAAGTCAAAACTGTTGCCAGTCTCGTATCTGTATAGGCTTCGTGCACAAAGAAACACTTGCATATTAATGAAACGAATGCTGATCACTCAGTGATATTTTGCAGCGCAGAACTGTTCATTTTTCTGAAACGTCAAGTCGCCATCTTGTAGGTTTGTTGAAATTGCTGTAGTCTCTCATCATCAGCTCCAGAGTACTTTGCTTCACTGCCTTTTGTGTATGATGCAAAAAGTGCTTAGTCAAATCATATTAGTTTCAGTATGAAGAAATCCATTATACAGCTGCACTTGAGAAGAGAATTACAGGTAAGACTGAAATAAGCACTTGCAGACTTTGAAGTTCTCCAGGAAAGGCTTTTGTCGAGTTTGTGCAAAATATGTCCCACCCAATCTTGTTTCAGTACTTTAGCTGTAATAATATTCAGATTTAAGTAATTTAAGTGACGGATGAATGGGAGAGGTGGTGTTTTGGATTTGGAAAGCATTTGGCAAGCAAGCATTCCAAAATAGCAAAGATATTTGGCCTACTTTTTTTTTTCTACCGTTTAAATTTCAGGATGCGGTAGACGCTACCAGTAACTGTACAAGACTTTGATCAAGAGGTACACAGACAGTTACCTGCGCCATTGGGATTCCCTTTAAAAACCGAAAGATGCTTTTAGACTTGCGCAGCATTCGTAAAATCATTGACGGTGGAGCTTACAAGTTTCTAAAGTTCCACCTCTTGATGCTCAAGTGAACTTTCTGGTTGAAACAGCTCGGTAGGGTTATTAAAGCCTCTCGAGGAGAGTCGGGAAAGGGGAATGGCCAAGGGGTGGCGGAGTAGGGGGAGGAGGAGGAGGAGGAGGAATGCGTGCGTGACCATAAAATCTCCTTATGGTAATGATGCATTTCTTGATAACATGACTCGCATGATCTCCTCCCAGGGTTGATGCCCCTCCAGCGCAACAAGAACTGAGGTTTGGGTCGTGTCGGGTGTAGCGAGTGAGTGACCCATGTCGGGCAGAGTCCTGGCGAATCACAGCAGAAAACGACAAAGCCTAGGAGTGATCGCTGAGTATGTAACAGATCAGTGTACGAGCTGCGTTCGAGTGAGACAGTGACTTGACGCGTTTGGTGGGCATTATATGGCCTGGAATTCCTTTTGAAGACGACAAATCTCCATTTTTTTTTATACGTATATATAAAAACGAATATTTCCTCTGAAGTGGAAACAAAGTCCAGTACCTTCTCTCAGACAGTGAAAGGTCCAAAGACATAATCTTTTGGCATAATGATGAAGCATAACAACATGTTGAATGGGGGGAAAAAATATGCAGTAGTTTTCTTTAATACTTTGGATATATGTACCAGGGATGTATGATACCCTTTTCTGAAGAATGAAGGAGAGGCCTATCAGTTTGAGACTGGAACCTTTGCCATTTCTATATGACAGGACTTGATCATTAGAACATTTCGTCTACAAAATACTAGTTCCAGGAAACTGGAAATGAAAGAGAGATATGGACCATAGTTACTTCCAGAATTTTGGATATTCTACCGTCGTTTCCAAGTAGGTGTTCAACAATGAATAACGTTTACTGTAAATTTGTTGTTTTCGTGTTTCGTACTCCTTACACTTGGCGCTCCTTTATCCAATCAACTTTCGAAATGCATCCGACGTGCTCACCACGAACTGAAATTTTCACATAGCCTGTCCTGCCCAAGCCTGCACTGCCATACTCCGAGAACGCTTAACCACTTCTCGCCAGAGAGGTTTCCGAAATGATCACTTGGTTCTAGAATGAAGAAAGCAACATGCTTGTTTATTAATAACTGCTATGTGGAAGGTGCAAAATTTCCCAGGGTCAGGTAAGTAGGTTTGGGTAATTTTTGGATAAGTATTATGGTCCAGTAAGCGGTTCAGAGATCCTTTTAATACGCGAGTGGAGAAGGCGGAATGCTGAGGTGCTGTTTCTTTGTCTTGCGTGCTGGTCGCACTATGGTGAGAGGACGACAGTATCATAAACTTTAAGTGTACTTTGAAAAGTATCATCACTGGTGTTGCTTCCCTTCTTTGGGAACGTAGCTTTGAAAGGCATCATCGCTTCTCCAGTGGGACATTGTTCTGGAACGAAATAAGAAATCTTTATTTTTTTTTTCTTTGAGGTACAACATTAACCGAGCCAGGCTGTTGTTATTAAGCAGACTAACAGATGGACACAGCAGACCCTCAGACCCGAGAGCCGCCCAGGACTTAAAATGATTACTACTGGTAGTGACGTTTAACGTTGCTGACTGTGACGTATTCACGGGCCGACCGGGGCCGAGCCCGAATAGTTTCGAACCCTGGTCGGGGTATTCGGTCCAGAGTCAACCCAGCTGTTCATCCTTCCCCCTAGAGGCTGGTCGATAAAACGGATACCTGGCTCAGGCTAAGGTATATAAACGTGTATATTTAGCGTTAATGGAATGGCCTTGATTAGGGCTTCAGCTGCCCGTGTGCCGTCTCGGCTGACAAGAAAACGTCTCCTGTGTGGGTGACAACCTGGCTTACCAGCTGTGTGGCGACGCCCACCCGGAACTGTGTAGGCATTGGCCTTTCTCTCCAGCACCCTGAACACCTGGCGCCCTCACCGCCTACCAAGAGTCTCGTGAATAAACGAGTTTATAAACTTGGCGCTGTAGCCCACCCATAAAGAAATCTTTGTAAAAAGCAACTTCAGAGTTATGGTATCTGTTCTTCCCCTACATGAGAAGATATACGAGCTTGAAGTTAACAAGTTCCTCTAAATATGAAAGGACCAACAAATTCCTGCCTTACCTTTGACGGGTTGAAGCACTGGGCAGAAGTTTCCCTAAAGTTGTGACTGGTTTTAGCTGACGATGACGACGCAGAAGCTGACTTGACCTGAGCAACAGGAGTTACTGAAAGAGTTAAAGAACATGGGTGATTATGGGGACAGGTCATGAGTGATTATGAGGACAGGTCGTGGTTAATTATGGGGACAGGTCCAGGTTGATCATGAGGACAGGTTATGATTAAGTATGGGGACAGGTCCTGCTGGTTGATTATGAGCAGATCATACTTTCGGGTCGAGGCAGAGCTTAACGTTAAAGAAACCTTAGACCCATGTTTTCTAGAAGCAGACCATTGCAGGAACGTGGTCGTGGATGACCTGCATCACAACATGCCCGAAACAACATCCTACTACAGGCACGACAGGCCTTTTAGAATGCTAGCTCTAAAATCCAGAGGCGTGAGATCCAGAAAGGGAGGGAGAAAACACCTTCAACATCAGGGTGCCCGAGACTTTCAGCACCTCACCTCGTGTATCATGAGAAATGGAATGAGTTGCGCAGTAGAGCAGTTTCAGAGTGCGGTAGCAACTTGCATAGGGACGGATTCATATGATCTCACTCGTTTAGTAATGTTTACAAACTCGTGGGCAAACGCTTTACCTCGAATGAGGCGAATTACTTTTTTTTCTTTCTTTCTTTCTTCAGCAGGGTTGTTAACACTGAATTGTTTGCCAATTAGAGTGGTTGAATGTTGGACCATGGATACGTTTTTGGAATAGACTTAACACTGAATTGTTTGCCAATTAGAGTGGTTGAATGTTGGACCATGGATAAGTTTTTGGAATAGACTTGATATGGATTTCGCTTCAAATCCACCACAACAGACATTATTTGAGCGTCCTTATCTAACCTACATCAAAGGTTTGTGTTATTTTTCAATTTTTTTTTTATATGTACGTATCCCTACGCTTTCCACACTGACCTGCGACTTGCATGTCTCTTCCGCTATCACAAACAGCCTCGAAGGGACCCAGTGCGGTCTGTTGCTGTTTGAATTCCTTTGTACGTGGGCCTGCGGGCTGCCAACAGCATGGTCGACCAACGAACCCACTCCAACAGCTTGGGCTCAGCCCGACCTGTTGGGGGCGAAGACTTCAATAGGTATTCAGACTAAATTCCCAGTACAAAACAAAGGCCTTTACAGAGACCTTGGTCCTAGAATAAACAACCAGTAAACAGACCGTGGTCGCAGGTCAAACGACCAGTAAACAGACCGTGGCCCCAGGTCAAACGACCAGTAAACAGACCGTGGCCCTAAGTCAAACGACAATTAAACACCGTGGCTCCCAGGTCAAACGACCAGTAAACACCGTGGCTCCCAGGTCAAACGACCAGTAAACAGACCGTGGCCCCAGGTCAAACGACCAGTAAACAGACCGTGGCCCCAGGTCAAACGACCAGTAAACACCGTGGCTCCCAGGTCAAACGACCAGGTAACAGACCATGATCCCAGGTCAAACGACCAGTAAACAGACCGTGGCTCCCAGGTCAAACGACCAGTAAACAGACTGTGGCTCCCAGGTCAAACGACCAACACAAGGACCGTGATCTTCGGCGTAACTAGACCGTAACAGTGACGGTGGATGTAATCGTGGTTAAGGTTATAGACCATTGTAAAGACCGTAATCCCAAGTGAAAGCGGACCATTACAGGCTCTGTGGTCCGCAATTACAGAGACCCTGATGTCTGACTTCAGAAGACAGTTGTGTGAGACCGTGGATATAATATATATATATATATATATATATATATATATATATATATACACACACACACTATTTCCCGCATTAGCGAGGCAGCGTCGAGAACAGAGGGCTGAGCCTTAGAGGGGGAAAAATCCTCACTTGGCCCCCGTCTCTGTTCCTTCCTTTGGAAAAGTTAACATCTGCTTCTGGAAACATCCAGTTCCGATCCAGACGTAAGAGAGACCAGGGCGAGAGAGGAAGGAGTACTAAATGGGTTAATTTACTCACTGTCATTCGTTCGTGAGTATTCCAGACTGGAGGGCTCACCTGTTAAGATCTAAAGAGATGGGAGTCGTATTAGTCTGTGTTGAGACGTGCAAGCGTGCTTTCCTGCAAGGAAGGAGTGCACCATTTCAAGGGGATTGTCATTAGATTCTTAACTTGGTGCACTAGTACCCAGGCAAGGCTGAAACAATCGTGACGATGGCGATTGAGGCGAGATTTCATTCCTGGCGGCTACGAGGTTATCCAAGGCCCCCGTTGTATACAAGGGACTCGTGTAGTGTGTGTGTGTGCTGGGGGTGTTCACGCGGGCGTATCACAAACCCGATGATATTCCATTGTGTACCTTTCCACGCTCCCCCTATATCACCTGTCCGTCTATCCCCCTCGTCATTCGCACCTTTTCGTCCGCCAGTTGGCTCGGCCACCCGATCCTTCATTGGGGTTCGTTTCCCTGTGTCATCTGCAGCTTTTCCCTCGCCGCCTGTTCTCTCGTACCATAACAGCGGATGCACATGGTTGCGATTTTAAGAACTGTAATCCAAGATCAGTGGTGAATTTCTACGTTGTGTTTTGTTAACCACTTGACTGATTGTACTTAGTGCTAAACACACCGTTTAATCTTTAATGATACGATACATAGTTTGCTCTCATCTGCTGTTTTATGTTTCTGAAGCTATATGCAGACAATGTAGGAATATAGGATGAAATTTTACTTGACTGAATTTGCTAACTCTGATCAGATGGCGTGTGTGCGAGTAGGAAGAGAGGAAGGTGAGTTGTTCCAGGCGAAGGTCAGTCTGCATGAGGTGTGTGTGTGTGTGTGTGTGATGTCACCCTGGCTGTTTAATCTGTTTATGAATGGGGTGGCGAGGGAGATGAATGCTGCGTCACATGAGTATTGTGTGTGCCATCGGTAACTCAAGGGTGTGGGCCGTTTTGATACCTGCTTCTTTCCCTACTCGTCGAAGCTTTAAAGGGAACTCTCTACCTTCTCATGACTTTCCAAATAACTATGACCTGGCTCATTTCAAAAGACAGGTCTTGCACTTTCTCAAAAAATTCGTAAATACTTTCAGTTTTTATTTCTTTCCCACGGAAACGGTTTAGAGACATATGGAGACGATGACAAAGAGGTGTGTACATGTCGGAGGTGGCAGGAACAAGGAAAATGGGGAAACCAAGGAGGAGGAGGAGGAGGTGGAAGGATGGAGTGAAAGACTCTTTCAGTGGTCGGGGCCTGGCCATGCAAGTGGGTGTTGTGCATGCAAAGGAGGCGACGTACTTGTAACATATGAAACGGCCCAGGGAAACCCACGGAAAGGTCCGTAGGGCCTGGGGGTTGTGAACAGAGAAGCTCTGGTCTCTGTGCATTATACATGAAAGCAAGAGAGTTGACGTGAGCAAATGAGGCCATTTCTCTGTTCTTGGCGCTAACACGGGAGACAATGAACGAGTGTGTTTGTATATATATATATATATATATATATATATATATATATATATATATATATATATATAC
>JAYMFT010041332.1:0-15598 GCA_038088735.1 Panulirus argus | reverse complement strand
TCTCTCTCTCTCTCTCTCTCTCTTTATATATATATATATATATATATATATATATATATATATATATATATATATAAATATATTCCTGACGATAGCCGTAGATCAGTCCCACACCATAGCTCTTACGGTCGTTACAGATCAATACCCACACCATACCTCTGACGATAGCTAGAGATCGGTCCCACATGACAGTTCTGGCGATAGATGGAGGTCAGTCCTCCTACCATGTCTCTGACAACAGCTAGAAATCAGTCCCACCCCATAGTTCGGACAATAGCCTTAGATCCAGTCCCACACCATATTTCTGACGATAGCAAGAGATCCGTCCCAAACCATAACTCTGACGATAGTTAGATATCAGTCCCAACCCATTACTCTGACAATAACTAGAGGCGAGTACCCAACCCATACATCTGAAGATAGCTGGAGATCAGTCCCCACACCGTTACTCTGGCGGTATCTGGGAATCATACTCTGCTCACAGTGAACGCACATTGCCTTTCAGAACCAACATAGACTTTAACATCACAACCTCTGACACTACCATAACAGTGAGTGGGGTGGCAGGGGCAACCACTGACACCAGGATATTGAGTGGGGTGGCAGGGGCAACCACTGACACCATGACATTGAGTGGGGGTAACAGGGGCAACCACTGACACCAGGATATTGAGTGGGGTGGCAGGGGCAACCACTGACACCATGACATTGAGTGGGGTAACAGGGGCAGCCACTGACACCATATTACCGAGTGGGGTGGCAGGGTCAATTACTGACTCAGTGACATTGAGTGGGGTGGCAAGGACAACTGCTGACAACATGAGAGTGAGTGGGGGGGAGGGTGGCAGGGGCAACAACTGACACCATGACAGTAACTGAGGTGGCAGGGACAACCACTTGGATGTTAAGGGTAAACTGGCGCCACTACAATCGCTATTCTCCCTAACACAGATTTTGGTTTCTCGTCAAGAGGTTCTTCAAGAAAAAATAGTTAAAGAATAATTCGTTCTCTTGATATATTTCACAGAAATACATATTAATCGAACTCCGTCATCAAATTAAGGAAATTGAATTTTTGCTTGCAAATTAGGATAGTTAGAATCTCCAAATTCCATATACGTATCTGTGAGTGATCATTAATTACAATTAATAGTTTATTATATATGTATATCCTTTTTATTAAACAAAAAATTTGGAAGGACGGAAGTGCATAAAATAACACACAAAAAAACTGAAAACACACAGACACAGAATAAAGCTAGATAAAAGAGCCAAGATACAGACAGTAACTACGTAATTCTATGTAACAAGTCATGTGGTACTAACGTGTCAATATGTGTAAACAACGACTTCTGGTCTTTTAATGGTGGGGAAAAAAATCGGAGATTTTTGAAACTGAAAAAGATAGAAAAGAAAGAGAGATAGAGATAGGTAGAGAGAGGTGAGAGAAAGAGAGAGAAATAAAAGTTTAAGCTACACGTGAAGGATTGTTGGAGGAGGACTAGGCGTAGTGGCCCAGCGGAGAGTCACATCATCTGTTGTAGCAGGGGTTGTCGATGCCCGACAGTATCTCTCCGTTCCCAGTCACCATGACGTCGCTCGGCCCCGCACCGAATAAGCCCTGGCCTCCACTCCCTGACCCGTGGATACTCCTGTCCACTCCCTCTGGCCCCCAAGCAGCCCTGACGATGCTTCCGGTGGAGGAGACACCCCTTGGAGTTTCAGGCCGATGCACTTGATTCGGGTCTCCATCTTCGTCCATGTCCTCCTCCAGAAGCACTTCATCCTCCGGCAGATCGACGGCTCTCCTCCTTCTCTCCTCCTCTTCCTCCTCCTCTTCTTCCTCTGCCAGGTCCTCCTCGAGTATGACGTCCTCTCCCGGAGTGTGTCTGACCCTCCTTCGAGCTGGGACGAGAGCTCGACGGTCGTGGTACGGGTCGTCCGTCAGGGCCGCGATGCTGTACACTTCATCAGCATTTACTGCCAGGTCACCGACCAGCTCCGAGTCATATCTGAAGGAGAAAACAAAAGGACGTCACTGAAAGAAAAGGAAACGAAGAGTGTCGAGAGACGAAAGTCAGGAGTCTTGTTGAAAGGTGAAAGGAAA
Organism: Panulirus argus; assembly: GCA_038088735.1. Lineage (NCBI taxonomy): Eukaryota > Metazoa > Arthropoda > Malacostraca > Decapoda > Palinuridae > Panulirus > Panulirus argus. The sequence continues at coordinate 13,491 of JAYMFT010041332.1, read as the reverse complement.
GAGTTTGTCGAAAGACGACTGCTGTTGAAAGACGGAGGGGAGGAGTGTTGCTGAGAAGCGAAAGGAAGAGGTGTTATTGAAAGACGAAAAGAATGAGGTACTAAAAGACCATTGTTAGTGAAAGATGAGAGGAAGAAGTAATATTGAGAGGCGAATGGAAGAAGCGTTCTTTGAAGACGAAGGAATGGTGGTGAAAGACGAAACTAAGAATTCTCATTGAAAACACATTGAAAGAAATGTTGCTGAATGAGTGTTAATGAATGAAATAACAACGAGGTTTGTTCACTTAAGTAAAAATTCGGTCGTTGAAAGACAGAACGAGTGGAGCATCTGAAGGAGAAAACAATAGGGATCGTTGAAGGAACAAGCAAAAGTGGGCAGTGAAGAGGCAAATGATTCAGGGTCTTAAGATGAGAGAACGAGGTAAGGAGGCCATCACGAGGGTCGTCCATCACACTTACTGACTTAAAGGTCTTTTGGAACATGGCTGCAAGAGTGCTCTGTCGTTGCACGCCTGGAAAAGATATTTCCTAATAACAGAAACGCGTTCGACTTCATGTAGAGAGCAAGAGGAATTTTCTACATATCCTTTATCAATCACACACGTTTAGATCTTAACGATATCTACACTTTTGTCGAGATCGACTAACAACAGAAGCAGAAGGCTGAAAGAACGCCTGGGGATAGGAAAGTATGAAAACTACCCATGTATCTCATGGGTGTCGTAAGAGGCGACTCATAAAGGCGGGAGCGGGATACCGGATATCCTTCCCTTTTTGTGCTATCGTTTTCCAAAAGAAGAAACAATAAATTCAAGCGATGCCCATTGTCTGAATGTGTGTAGATGTAACCTGGATGAGAAGGGAGATGCAAGTGCCATGCTTGAGGAGAGGATGAAATGCATGATTAAGATTTAGCAAATTGGAGTGATGTGGAATATGGGGGTCGAAGTGCTGTCAGTGGGCTGAGTTATGTTATATGAAGAGGTCAGGGGTAACCACAGCATTGGTTTGTGGACATTGGCTGTGGATGGTAGATTCTGGTTCTGGTGACGTATACATAACAGCTGAGTGTGGATAAAGGCAATTGAGGCTGTTGTTCGTCAGTTTCTAGCTCTACTTCGCTAAAACGGGAAACGGCAAGCATGTGTCGGGAGCAATAATGACAGCGTCTTAGTGAGCCATCACCACAGTGGCTGTCATGTTTCCCCTCACTGGCTTAGGTCGCTGTCTTTTCTCTTCTGCCTCATATACACGTGGATTGTTAGACCTGAATCTGCAAATACAGTCTTTCTCTTCATTTTTTTATTAATACTTGACAGTAAATACCCCACATGATTCTTTTTCCAAAATCACAGTTTTCCTTTATCCATTGGAATAGAGGAATAAGAAAGCTACCTAGGCATCTCATGTGTATTGTACGATGTTACTTATCTGGGCGAAAGCGGGGGAGTTGAAAACTCTACCTTCCTTGTATTATCACTTTCCAAAAAGAGCCAAGGACTCAGGCTTTGATGTCTTAATGTGTGTGGATGTAAGAAGGATAAGAAGGGAGAGGTAGGTGCTATGTTTGTTGAGAAGAACCTGGTCGTTCTATCTCTGTGTGAAACTAAGTTATTGGGGAGAGGGGTAGAATGGTTTGGGGTTGGAGTGGATAAAGCATAGAATTACTGTGAGGGCAAGAATAGGTGGGGAAATGAATCACCTGTTAAAGAGGGACATATGGGACCGTGTTAAAAAGTGTAAGAAAGTTCAAGAATAAAAAGCTGATGGTGATGTGATTATCAGTGCCTTTGTACCCGGTATCGAGAGTTGAGACAGAGGAGTGTTTTGAGAGAAGGTGAGTGAGTGCTTGAGGAGTTTTGATGCAAGGAATTGGATCCTTTTAGGAGAGAATTTGAGTGCAAGAGTTGGTGGTTTGGCAGTTGAGGGTATTATTGATATAACTGGGGGACGCGGGGTAACGGTGTAAATTAAAGTGGGGCACAACATGACGGACCCTGTGCTGTAAAAGAACTAGTGATTGGGACTACTTAAGTGTGAAAAAGGTGCGTTCATAAGTATACATGGGTAAGTGAGGTTGTGTTCATGGGCCATTATTGGGCTATGCACTAACTGAAAGGTGCGCAAAAGAGAAGTTGTCGAATGTGAATACGCTGAGAGGCGCAGCTGGTGGGATGTCTGATCATTTCTTTGTGGAGGCGAAGATGAAAGTTTAAGATGGTTTTAGGGAAAGAGAAAATGGCATGCGTGGGAAGGAAGTGGTGAAAGTGACTGAGCTTGGAAAAGAGGCCTGTCTGCAGAAACACCATGAAAGATTGCAGAAAGAGTGGCATAAACTTTTATATTTTACAACTCCCAATGGTTGTTATCATTTTGTGCGAATGACAAAGCTACATTTGATAAGACTCGTGAAGAAAAACTGCCACGATATGGAAGATAAAAAGCTAGATGATATATTTAGCCACAACCTAACGTGGGAGGAACAAGTTTTGATGCCGAGGATTCTGTATGAACGAATCAAAGAATCAGATGTTAACTGTCCGACCGTCAAAATGCTTCCTGGGGTACAAAACTGTTGACTTTCAAATCACGCTGTATTGCACATCAGTTTTCTTAAATTGTTGGTTAGAATTGTTAGACGTTGAACAAGTCAATTCATTTTTTTTTATTATTCTCCAGTGTATAACCAAAATTATTATTAAAGTCGCAGATCATGACAGTCTGTTCAATCAGGACTGACCATTTAGTTACCGTTCTTCTAGGTTCTTGTCCTGAGGGAGAGACGCAAAGCTTATTCCAGAAGACACCTTATTCTAATACGGCGAAGAAACCAATGATGACGCCATTTCCAGATACGATTTCCAGCAGATCATGATAATCCATCACCAGCTGATTTGCCTGTCATTGATATCAAAACCAGAAATCATTTTAGCCCAAATTCGGAGGAAGATGTTTGGCCTGAATTGCATGGATTTTGTGTTGGGGGTAAATAAGTCTTACTGAATTTATACTTTTGTTTACGAGATTCTAATTACTTGAATCATATCTTTTCGTGGGATTGGATCCGTTTTAAGAATTAAGGTCGAATATTGAATTTTGGGTAACCGCAGAATGTTATGAATTCACTTTTTTCTAGAATATTAGAAATTCTAAGGTCCTAGTCTGCCTTAGTTCTGGTTTATATCCAGCCGAGCTCTGAAATACTTGATTGCAATATTGTATTTCAAATATTTGAGTTTGAACTATTTGTAATGTACATGATATTTATGCCATTTATGTATAAATTTGCAATTTTTGTATGTGTATATTGTTTATTTAGAATGATTCCAGAACCTTTCTCTGAGGAAATGAAAGCTGAGGAGGAATTCATAGACTGGAAATGGTAGTTGTCAAGGTAACAGAACGGAAGCCAGTGGGGTCAGAACGGTCGCCCTTCTTAGGGATGGGATATACCAGCGCATGCTTCCAAAGAGAAGGTCTGGATCTTAAACATAAACGGAACAGACGAGCAAGCACAGGTGCAGGTTCAGAGGCACACTCAGTACACACGGGGATGGACGCCATCAGAACTAGAGAGAGAGGTACTTTTCGGGCAGTTCGAAAAGAGAGTACTGGGAGGAGAGCAAGATATTAAGTGGAGTATCAGGGGTCGAAGGAATGTTAGTCATCCATGGTAGAGTAGGGAGAGAAAGAAAACTCGAAGAGAGTTGCTTTGTCTCTTGGTAGTGCTGTAACTCAATTCCAAACCTTTGATTGTAACGGACTTGTCATCTCTGGACATGGTCATGTGACATGCACTTGTCATTTCAATTGCTAACCCCGTGAGGTCCCGTGTCCACTGCTCGATACATTTAAGCTTGTGTCCTTTGGCGTCTCTCTCTTTCTCTCTCTCTGCTAGGGTGAAGCTGGTCGACCTAGAGCAGAGCTGGAGCAGAAGTGATCTGTGGGACAAGGCTGTCATCCTGATTGGACTCAGTGGGACAAAACATTGCCCAGCTCTGCCACCTAGTGTTGAGTTCCAATCAGGCCGGTCTGAGGGGACGCTGTTTTTTCTCGGGAGTGGTTTTGCTCCCTCCCGGACTGTGCGACGAAGCGGTTGCAGGGTGTGCCCGAGGCAGGGTGAGCGCGGAGCTCCACCGTGCACTCGCACGTGGGCGGCATCTAGCGCCACCAGCCTCAACAGCGGGTCCCTTCGAGCGACATTTGTTTCTAGACTTATTTTGCAAAGAACACCTGCGGGCTTGCGACTCTATGCCAGTGCAAGATAATCTGAGAGCCAGACAAATTAAAAATAGCTATGGTTAGCTTAGGAATAACTACGTGCGTTGGATTGACCACCTGAGAAGTACTAGTGTCAGTGATTGCCCATAGTGAACAACCTTGAAAATTGCTACAGTTGTGTTGTAAATAAGATCGGGGAGGAGGCGATAGGCTATATTGTAAATGTTTGTGAGAGTATCTGTTCTGTGTGCGACGTTCAGTGTGGGTTGGATGTTCAGTAAGCTGGGTTGGCTGATCATCTTGAGCCCTTAACCCACGTCCGTTTAATTTGCTTTTATCTTAGACAATGACTTTTCTGTTCTTTGACTGTGTATGGTGCATTTCTTGACTAAGATCCGTTTTACCATCTTGCACAGTGGTTTTTCATTCCTTATGATTGCCCACATGCTGGACCCTTGATATTATTTTCTTCCCAATACATTTTTGAGTGAAGGACTTGGATCATCTGCGTGTTCACTATACACATTCACTGCACCTTCACCTTTGCTCAGCTGTGTTCAAGGCACTCCTCTGGCATGCCTTGAGACTTGTTCTCTACATTTCAGTTGGTTAGGTCCAAGCTAGCCTTCAACTGACCTTGGACTTTTCCCACAGACGGTGACACAGACAGGCGCTTATAACACCGTTACTGATAAAGAGATTCACAGGCTCGAACAAATTCTAATCATGCAAGATACAGAAGCCCATGTGAGGTAATATGGTAATTACAGGTCAGTACAGAATAATGTCATGATTCGGACGTCCTACTACACAGATCGGCATCACATGCAAAATTGATTCTACAAGAATCCCCGAGACTAGCAACACGACACAACTGGGCCGGGGAACATTGCTGAAAGGATTAACCACACCAGTGACAAGCAGATCTAACGATGATGATGATGATGGTAAACATGACAATGATGAGCGTTATGACCAACTCACCTGAGTAGCGACCCACGGCCACCAGTGCCGCCCACCGCCACCACCGCCACCCCGCTGCTGGTGCCGCCCATCTGACCGTCCTCCAACCCCCGCCGCCCACATTTTCCCGGGGTGAGAGCCTGGCTGAACCTGCCGGTACAAACAATGTTTTTAGTCAAGGAATATGTACACACTTAGCCAAAAGGAAGCGGAATATGCATTAAGCAATTAGAGCTAATTGTGCTATCAGAAGAGGGATATTAATTGGCTGAAGTCTCAAAAAAGTATTAAATGAAGGCAGCGGTGTATAAAGAACCTGTGATGTTGGAAGCAGAGAATCGTGCACAGTGTTGTTCAGGAAGTATGTCGAATTAACCATGAAACCCAACATTAGGTAATGGAATGTTATACATGGTAAACCAGTAACAAATAGACCATTAGTTTTTATTTTTCTGGCTGTCTTCCTCTTGAGAAAAAGGAAAAGAAAAAAGAATGAAGGCATGTACTAAAGATTTTGGAATTACAGATGTTGATTTTCTTTTTTTACTTTGAGAGAATCCAGCTGCTTAAAACAGGTCAAATTTTTTATGTAATGCCTCTGATCACCACATATGGCCAAAAATAAGAAGCTATTTTTGATATACATATGAAGGGTTAGTTAAAGATTTCTCTCGTTTTTAGTATCATACTAACAACATCTTACTGGCAACGTCCAATTGGAGGAGCCTCGAACTTCTGACGGGGTAACGAGGTGACCCAGAGAATTAATCACCTTTGCAATAGAGGAAAAGAAGTACTGTATAAAAAGCAACTTTTATTGAAAAGCCCCGACTTTTAAGGACAGTATAAGCAAAGTACGCAACGCCAACATTAACGAGTGAGTACAGTATGTCTCCCTCCGCATTATCACACACCATCGTGTTTATTACGGAGGGAGACATCTCGCAACGGTATCTTTCCCACATTTAAATTCACTTCAAAGTCATTTGACCAGACCCACACAGGTAGAGTCAGAGACCATCTTCGCTACATCTTCATCTACGATCTCCGCTACACTCCATGACACTGCTGGTCTTTGACCTGACCTTCTTGGGTCAGGTCTAAAGCTACATTTGCCATGGTGAAGATGCGTTAGACCTAATCCTTATGTTTCAGGTCAAACACAACTTATCTACGTTTCGGATGAAAAGTGCTGATTGTTGGGGAGATTGAAAATGAAATAAAGAGAAAGCAATATGGTTTCCTCCTTCAGACTAAGTTCAGAATATTTGTACATGAAAATTCCTTTCTCGTATGATCACAAGTTTTGCATGAAAACACCGACTTTAACGCGACAGATCCACATTTGGTATGGAGAGTCACGACTCTCGTGCTGAATAATAGCTTTGCATTCATCATACGACGCAGACAGGAATGTGTAAGTGGACGCGAGATGAAATTTATGTATGAAAAGGCAGGCAGCATCATTAGTCTATCTGAGGCATTTAGACATATTCGCATATATTGGTTGAATTGCTGTATAATGTCCGTAGTAGCGAAATCGGATTGCAGAGCGGATGCATTTAAGCGAATGGAATTCCTCCAAATTTAAATGTGGAAATTCCTCGATTACCACTGGGAATAATTTCTGTGTGCGTGCGTGCTCTGAATGCGTGCGCTTTGATATATATGTGTGTATGTGATTGTGCGTCTGAGTGTGCTAGGGATGATAGAAGGGAGCTTAGTTTCCTGTCAGTTGTGAATAGGATCCCATGCGATTTGATCCGAGTTTGTGGAAATTTGTAAAGCGCTTGAACTCAGTGGGTATTCAGCGATTTTTAGCAGGTTAAGGACATCTAAAAACTAAGAATTATTTGCATAGGATTATATGTTTTGGCTTCAGCATGTGATTTAGCTTTAAATGGAACCACAATATCACTCACCTGTGGGAATAGATGACATTTGGTCTTCTGATGGCGAAGTCGAGGGAGCGAGGAATGATCTGGTGCGGATGAGGCTTCCCCAGGTCCAGCTGGTCACCCTCCTGTCGGCACACTCTTATTAACATCACTATCACCACAGATAAGAGGATAAACATACACATACATCCCACGGCAATGTATATAACGAGCTCGACGTCGTCAGGCTTCTTAACCATCGGCTGGAGGTTTTGGTTCTCCTCGTCAGACCTCTTGGTGAGAATTTTCTCCAGGTAGAATATCTCTTCGGAGATTTCCAGGAGTGTGGTGTTGGCCTCTGCCAGGGTGCGCAGCCTCGTCTCCACCTGCGGGTTCTTGATCGTGTCCAGACTGATGTTGACCATGAAAGTGTTGTCGCAGAAGACCGATGGGACATAGACGTCGTTGTAGTCGATGGAGAGTTTAGAGGAAAGCGCCGCTTTCAGGAATGTCACGAAGGCCGTCATGCGGTGTTTGATGACCGAGCAGTTGCCATCTAGAACCAGCACGAACCAGCGGTAGCGCGACGCTCCACGGTCCTTCACATCGAGACCCTCCTGCAGACTGGCTGTGTGCTGCAGGCTGGTCCTGCTCTGTTCCCCAGTTTCCTCGTTCTCCTCTGCTCCTTCCTCGGAGCCCGGCGATAACGCGTCGAATATCTCAATGTTATATTTCTTATCACTCTCTGATGGGTGGCGGAAGCCTTCCTGGGATTTCGAGTCGTCAGAGTACGTAGAATGGTCCAAGAACGGCTGGTGACGGAGGCCGCTGGTGACAGAGGTGTTATTGGTCTGGGAGCCCTCCCTCTTCTCCGACACATCTGGTACAAGATGATGCTGTAAGATAGAAATAGCCAGTAAGAGGTCACTGGCTGCTTCCTCGTCCTTTTGTGACAATTCCATCTCCAGGGTATCGAGATTGACATGTTGAGGTTTCTTTAAAGTTGTATCGTTCAAACCGAAGTCCTTGATATTGTCTGCCGCTTCAGTGACAAGAGGTTTAATTTCCTGCACGTTCCCCTCGGCCACACTCTCGACGTCTCTACTTGCCGTGTTTGTCCCTTCGTTGTATTCCTTCTGTGCTTCTCTCTCCCCATCTCCTAACTGCGTTTCCCTGAGCTCTTCAGAGAACGTCTTTGTTGACTCTCCCTCTTCTACTACATGAGTTGGAAAATCTTGTGTCAGTTTCTCATGTCGAGCTTCCTTTGAATGACCAGGAAACTGCTCAGGGACCTGGCCTGTGACGTTTCTTTTTCCCACCGGTAATTCTGGGCTGCTATCCGGTTTTATCTCAGAAGACATGAGTATCTCAGAGCTGTCTTGCGGTTGGTCGTCAGTGCTCTCGTTTATACTGTCTGTCTCTCCTGTGATGCATCCATCTCTATTCTGCCTCACTGCTTTAAATCTTCTGAACGATTGGGATTTGCCTCTGTCAGGCTGGATGTTGGTTTTCAAGTACCTTGTATTTACGGACGGCCCGCGGAAGCCAAGAGGCTGGTGTTTTCTATTGGACCAGCTAGTTCTGACGGAGGCAGACATCCATAAATGTTTCTTACGCCCATCCGATGAATCTGACCGTAAACGGGATTTCTTCTGTCTGCTGTGGCCTGTGAAGATTGGACCGTGGTCCCAGTTCGCCGCCGTAGAAGACCGAGAAGTTGGTGGGGGTGTGAGAGCAGCTCTCGTAGCAGCAGGCAGCGACGATGGTGGCGCTGCAGGCGGAGTGTCCGGCCACATTGGAACTAGTGGTGGAGGGGACGACGATGGAAGCTCTGAGAGATGATATGGTTGCCGCCCAGCCATCATGTGGCTTTCAGACGCTCGGCTTTTCTCTGGATTGGTTTGATAAAAGGAAGACGATTGGAAGAATTGCAGTGAAGTGGAAGACTGGGGAATGTGTAACCGACTGAGCGAAGACTTTGACGTTTTGTCTTCATCCGGCGACATCTTGGGGTATGAACTATGGGCGTCAGCGTTGCCTGGAGTCCCACCGTCAGTTTGGAGTGGGATGACCCGTCGTGGAGTGGTTGAGTGTGGAGGGTGGAGTGCAAGAGGGCGCGGCTGCGGCTCGGGGTCCTCCACGCCTCGTCCGGTATTGATTGCATCACGGCCCCCCGCCCATCCTCCTGAAAGGAAAGTTAGATCATTGAATTGTTTTCTCAAAATGAGCGTCTACGGGTACTCCGGATGTGCTATACCATTGTGCGTGTATGTGAGTGGAGTCATAAAGAGATATGGTTGCCATGTATCTACTTGACTGTGGGAAAGTATCCATTATGATTAACAGTTGCAAGTATAGGTTCTGGGGAATATAGATATCTTACGTGTATTAAAAATTTCGTTAAAAGATCTAGGATCTAGGGTAAGAAAAGTGGGTCATGTTGCTCCCGGTAGCTCAAGCTTTCTGAATAAAATATCGTCTGATTTGTTGTACAGAAAACTGTTCGCTAAAAATATACCCCGCAGCCATTGAGGTAATCTGTTGATAAAGGGTACTTAAGATCAAATGACAGTGTCTTAGATCATGATACCAGTGATTTCCACACTGATTAAAGATAATGATAGGGTGGCATTGGAGATATTTCCGACAACCGGATCGACATGTTTCCCTTGAAGTTGGCGGGTAGAAAGTTCCAGGGAAGATGGGATGTGGAAGATTGGTTTGTGGTAGGGCTCTGTGACTGGGAGGTTTTCATGCTTGGAAGATTCATTGTCCATGCAGCTTTGGCAGTAAGATTTTGACCAAGTCATTACAATATTAAGCTTGAGCTGTTAAAATTTCTATATCTTCAACACCAGGATAGACTACTTCACTATCTTAATAGACGTAAACAAATTCCGTTGTTTATAGATGAGATTGAGTGTAAGGGAAATATGGACGCCTGTAATCAGTCTAATTATCTGCCTGTTGGCCGTAACTACATTATTTAGTGAAGTCTTCTGGGCACCATCCTAAATGATAAAACAATAAACAAGGTGTGAAAATACCAGTAACACGTAAACGCTAACATTTTCGCGGGTGAGTGACGTGTGTCACCCTCTGCACTGAGAATTGCCATCATTTACCCTCAGGAGGGAAACATCACCATACCCTTCTTCACTATACCCCCTAATCAGCTTATATTTACTTTACCTTTAACAAACTATCTTCACCTTACCCTCGACAAATAAATCTTAATTGCACCCTTAATAAACCAAAGTTTACATCACCCTCAACAAATGCGTCTTCATTACACCTTTGATAAACGTAGGCGCACTCCATCCTCGACAAGTACATCTTCACTACAAATTCGACACCATTGTCCATGATTCTGAATCTAATAACAAATCCGTAATTTGTTACGTTATACATCCCATCCCTGAGAAGGATGACCGTTCTAGGCCCTTAGACTATAGTTTTGTTGCTTTGACATCTCCCATTTCCAAGGTCTTTGAATCTCTTCTGAACTCCCATATCCTCAGACATTTTGAATCTCACATCTTCTCTCATATCACCAGTTCGGTTTCCATAAGGCAATATTCACAGGTGATATTCTTTCATATCTTACTGATGCCTGGTCATCATCCCTGAAAGAGTTCGGGGAATCCTATGTAGTTGCCCTTGACATACCCAAAGCTTTTGACAGGCTGTGGCATCGAGTTCTCATCCTAAGCTCCCCTATTTTGGCTTTCTTCCCTTACTTTGCTCCCTCATATCTAGTTTTCTTTCAGGCCGATCTATCTCCATGGTTATTGATGGATCAGCCGATCCTCCTTTCTCCATCAATAGCAGTGTCCGTCAAGGTTCCATCCTGTCTCCTACACTTTTTCTCTTTTTATATCTACTATATCCTTTCTTCCACAAATAACCAAATACATCCATACTCAGCACTACATTCCTCCAAGTCCTTTAATTCTGCTCTTTCATCTCCCACTTGATATGCATCTCGTTTCGACAGAACGTCTTCAGTAGACTCAGATTCGGACAGGATATCTCAGTGGGGTGGATGAAATTTGATTAAGTTTAATGCCTCTAAGACCCAGTTTTTGCCCATCCCTTTATCGAAAGTTCCTCACAATTTTCCTCTCTTCTTTGACGGTTCTGTAATTCCACCTCTTGACTCAGTAAACATACTTGGTATTACTGTAACATCCACTCTATCTTGGAAACCCCTCATTACGGAAACAGCTAAGTCTGCCTCTAAGAAACTGGCCGTCCAGTTTAGTATGCAAAATTTACGTTCTCTCGAACATTTGCACCGTTTAGAGAAAGGATTGATCTGTCCTTGTGTGAAGTACTTCTTTCATATCTGGTGTGGTTTTAGAAGTGCATCCTTACTTGACAAAGTTGAGTCGAAAGCGGTCCGACTGGTCATCTGTCCCAGGCTAACTTAAGAACTTATCTCACTTGCTCTACGGCGCAATATTGGTTCACTTTCTCTCTTCCATAGGTATTCCTTTGGTTTTGCTCTCGAGAGCTGGTTGCTTGTGTGCTCCCACCACTCGCTAGATCACGCAATACTTGGCAAGCTGCAACGTCCATGATTACTTTGTGGCCGTTGGCAACTCAAGGGTGGGCCGTTTTGATAACTGTGTCTTCCCTTCACATCGAATCTTTGGAACATTCTGCCTTGTTATAATTTCCCCAATAAATATCCTGGCTCTTTTTAAAAGGCAGGTTTTCACTTTCTCCAAAATACGTAAGTACTTTCCCTTGTCTTTTTTTTCCCCCTTTCAATAACCTCTTTATACTTCAATTAAGGCCCGGCCTTGATGTGGACCTTTGTCCATGACTAGAGCCTTCAGCTTCAAAAAGAAAAAGAACTGTGAGAGGGTCTGTTGTTCTTTAATTTCCAACCACTCTGTGGTCTGAAACTGGTACTTGTCACTGATCTTCGAGATAGAATTACACGGACGAAACAGATCCCAAGTTATGTGATCTTAACCGTACTGAAAATGTATCCCCATAAAATCAGTAAAATAATTGGATAGCAAAAAAAACTATCCCCTTCCCTCCGTCGACACGCCATACGGGACAAAGGTAGAACAAATACCAAGAATAACTAAGATAAACGAAGAAAATCTTTATGGGAAAGTCATAATTTAAAAGTGTGAATGCCATTTTTCATTTTTATATCATTTAAAAGGCAATAATGAATATAACTTTTAAGCCTTGCTACTACTGGAGGCATCTCAGGTCAGTCTTACCACATCTATATTACTCCAGATATGGAAGGATCATACAGTATTTCCTCCTTGTTCCCTTAAGACAGGCCACACGTATCAATCAATGCTGATACGTTACCGCAGCGTGGCAAAGATGAGACCGACGGTGAGGACAGCAGAATATACCAGTGCGTAATAATGATTAGTGAAAAGAATTGTTCAGTAGCGGAAAATGACAGGTGATGATCAAGCATGGTTTAGAATGTATTAATCGTGTTGATCTGCACAACATATTCTGGGAGCTTATTCCATGCGTCGATAATGCCACTGGTAAAGAAATATTTCGCGTAATCCAGGTTAACTTGGTGACCTCTAAATTCTAATCCAATTCCCCTTGTTGGTAGCAAAGCTGCGAAAGTAAAGTTTTTTCTTTATATCGTCATTGTTGAATCCTTTAAGTGTTTTAAAACTTTCTATTAACTTGCCTCAATTCCCGCAGTCCTCTCTTAGTTATAGAGAGCAAATTTCAATTTTTCACTCCTTCCTCATGATTCTTTACGCAAGGGTGAAGGCAGTTTAGTTCTTGGCTGCACTTCCCTCCAATATAAGAACGTCCTTGCTTAAGTGGGTGACCAAGAACTGCACACTGCATATTCGAGGTGGGAGTGTTGATCAGACTTGTTTATGGTGGCATTACAACATCCCCGATTTTGTGTGTAAAATCCCTGTTGATGAATCCTAACATCCTATTTGCTTTCTTGGCCGCTTCGTCACGGACGCTGGGAGAATTTAGAATTGCATAGAGAGAGAGAGAGAGAGAGAGAGAGAGAGAGAGAGAGAGAGAGAGAGTAACCCCTCTTTCCCTCACACAAGGGGTGTCTTTTGCCTTGTGGCCCATCAGTTCATGCTTATATTTTTTGTTGATGTTCACTTGTAGCAGAAGCTGACATGTACTGACGTCTAATGGCATTTCAGTATTTTCTAGACCATTCAGCTACGGGACTTTAGTAATATTGGTGCTGATCACTTGGTCGGGCTGTACCCTGTAAGAGGCAGGGATGTTACCCGGCAAGAGGTGTGATGTTACCCGGCAAGAGGTGGTGATGTTACCCGGCAAGAGGTGTGATGTTACCCGGCAAGAGGTGGTGATGTTACCCGGCAAGAGGTGTGATGTTACCCGGCAAGAGGTGGTGATGTTACCCGGCAAGAGGTGTGATGTTACCC
>JAYMFT010041331.1:0-30204 GCA_038088735.1 Panulirus argus | reverse complement strand
TGGTGCTTGTAAGAAGAAGATGGTAGGACTAGCCCGGTAGTCCCGTTTCAATGAGACAGGAAGTAAGACCAGCAATCATGACATGGAGAGTGTAGGATGGTTCCGGGCGGGCACCACTTTAACGCTCCTCAGTCAGGAAGGTAGTACCACCCTGGGCAGCTGTTGTCAACAAACTACTACCTATTATCTCAATATGTTCGTCCAGCTCTTTAGATGCCCTCAAGCGCCACAGATCCGTACCAGTGGCAATTTTAGGCTCAGAAAATGCCCCGACCGACTCGTGTATATTACTCAACATGTTCATGCGGCTCTTTGGATGCCCTCAAGCACCACAGGTCCGTATCTCTGGCAATTTTAGGCTCAGAAAAGTGCCCCGTCCAACGCAGGTATATTATGTCAACATATTCGTACAGCTCCCTGAACGCCATCAAGCACCACAGGTCCGTCCCTGTGGCGATTTTAGGCTCAGAGAAGTGCTCCAACCGACTTGGGTATATTATGTCAACATGTTTGTATGGCTCCGTGGACACCCTCAAGCAGATCAGGTCCGTACCAGTGGCAATTTTAGTCTCAGAAAAGTGCCCCGACAGATTCAGGTGTATTATCTCAACATGGTCGTACGGCTCCCTGGACATCCTCAAGCACCACAGGTCCGTACCTCTGGCGATTGGACTCTCAGATAAGTGCCCCGTGCAACTCGGGTATATTATGTCAACTTGTTTGTATGGTTCCCTAGACGCCCTCAAGCTGAGAAGAGTGCTCCAACGAACTCAGGTATATTATCTCTTAACATGTTTGTGTGGCTCCTTGGAAGCCCTCAAGCACCACAGGTCCTTACCTATGGCAATTTTAGGCTCAGAAAAGTGCCCCGAACGACTCGGGTATATTATATCACTATGTTCGTACAGCTCTTTAGATGCCCTCAAGCACCACAGGTCCTTACCTGTAGCGATTTTAGGCTCAGGAAAGTGCCCCAACTAACTTGGGTATATTATGTCAACGTATTCATATGGCTCCTTGGACACCCGAAGCACCACAGGTCCATACCTGTGGCGATTCTAGGCTCAGAAAAGTGCCCCAACTGACTCGGGTATATTATCTCAACATGTTCGTATGGCTCCCTGGACTTTCTCAGCACTCAGATTAGTGCCCCGTGCAACTCGGGTATATTATGTCAACATGTTCGTATGGTTCCCTAGACGCCCTTAATTACCACAGGTCCATACCTGTGGCGATTTTAGGCTCTGAAAAGTGCCCCGACCGACTCGGGTATATTATCTCAATATGTTCACACAGCAATTTAGATGCCATCAAGCACCACCGTTCCGTACCTGTGGCGACATTAGGACCAGAAAAGTGCCCCGTCCAACTCGGGTATATAATGTGAACATGTTTGTTTAGCTCCCTGGACACCATCAAGCACTACAGGTGTGTAGTTTTGGCGATATCAGGATCAGAAAAGTGCTCCAATTGACTTGGGTATATTATCTCAACATGTTCGTATGGCTCCATGGACACCCTCAAGCACAATAGGTCTGTACCTGTGGCAATTTTAGTGTCAGAAAAGTGCCCCAACCAACTCGGGTATATCATCTCAACATGTTCATATGGCTCCTTGAATGTCCTCAAGCACCATAGGTCTGTACCTCTGGGGATTTTACTCTCAGATAAATGCCCCGTGCAACTCAGGTATATCATGTCAACTCTTTTGTATGGTTCCCTAGATGCCCTCAAGCACCACAGATACGTGGTGATTTTAGGATTAGAAGAGTGCTCCAACCGACTCGGGTATATTGTATCAACATGTTCATACGGCTCCTTGGATGCCCTCAAACACCACAGATCCATACCTGTGGCGATTTTAGGCTGAGAGAAGTGCCCTGACCGACTCAGGTATATTATCTCAACATGTTCGTATGGCTCCCGAAACATCCTCTAGCACCACAGGTCCGTACCTCCGTACCTCTGGTGATTTTACACTCAGATAAGTGCCCTGTGCAACTCGTGTATATCAACATGTTTGTTTGGTTCCCTAGATGCCCTTAAGTACCACAGGTGATTTTAGTCTCAGAACAGTGCTCCTACCGACTCGGGTATATTATCTCAACATGTTTGTACGGCTCCTTGGAAGCCCTCATGCACCACAGGTGGCAATTCTAGGCTCAGAAAAGTGCCCCGAATGTCTCGGGTATATTATCTCAATATGTTCGTACAGCTCTTTAGATGCCCTCAAGCACCACAGGTCATACCTGTGGCGATTTTAGGCTCAGAAAAGTACCCCGACCGACTTTTGTATATTATCTCAACATGTTCATACGGCTCCTTGAATGCCATTAAGCATTACAGGACCTTACCTGTGGCAATTTTAGACTCAGAAAAGTGCCTCCAACCAAGTTGGGTATATTATCTCAACATGTTCGTACAGCTTTGTGGACACCCTGAAGCACAACAGATCTGTACCTGTGGCAGTTTTAGTCTCAAAAAAGTGCCCCGACCGACTCAGGTATATTATCTCAACATGTTCGTACAGCTCCCTGGACGTCTTCAAGCACCACAAGTCCGTACCTCTGGCTATTTTACTCTCAGAAAACTGCCCCGTGCAACTTGGGTATATTATGTCAACTTGTTCGTATGGTTCCCTAGACGCCCTAAAGCACCACAGGTCCGTACCTGTGGCGATTTTATGCTCAGAAAAGTGCTTCGACCAAGTCGGGTATATTATCTCTATCATGTTTGTGCGGCTCCTTGGAAGCCTTCAACCACCTCAGGTCCTTACCTGTGGCAATTTTAGGCTCAGAAAAGTTCCCCGGGTATAGTATATCAATATTTGTACAGGTATTTAGATGTCCTCAAGCACCACAGGTCCGTACCTGTGGTAATTTTAGGCTCAGAAAAGTGCCCCGACCGACTCAGGTATATTACTCAACATGTTTATATGGCCCCCTGAACGCCCTCTAACACCTGTGGCAATTTTAGGCTCAGATAAGTGCTCCGAGCGACTTGGGTATGTTATCTCAACATGTTCGTAAGGCTCCGTGGACACCCTCAATTACAACAGGTGCGTACCTGTGGCAATTTTAATCTCGGATATATTATCTCAACATATTCATACGGCTCCTTGGATGTATAGCTCCCTGGACGTCCTCAAGCACCACAGGTTCATACCTCTGGCGATTTTACTCTCAGATAACTGCCCCGTGCAACTCGGGTATATTATGTCAACTTGTTTGTATTGTTTCCTAGACGCCCTCAAGCACCACAGGTCCTTACCTGTGGCAATTTTATGCTCAAAAGAGTGCTCCGACGAACTTGGGTATATTATTTCTAACATGTTTGTGCAGTTCCTTGGAAGCCCTCAAGCACCACAGGTCCTTAGCTGTGGCAATTTTTCACTCAGAAAAGTGCCCAAAATGACTCTGGTATATCATATCAATATGTTCGTACAGCTCTTTAGATGCCCTCAAGCATCACAGGTCTGTACCTGTGGCAATTTTAGGCTCAGAAAAGTGCCCCGACCGACTCAGGCATATTATCTCAACATGTTCGTATGGCTCCATTGATGTCCACAGGTTCGTACCTCTGGCAATTTTACACTCATATAAGTGCCCAGTACAACTCGGGTATATTATATCAACATGTTAGTATGGTGCCCTAGATGCCCTGAAGCACCACAGGTCTGTACCTGTGGCGATTTTAGGCTCAGAAAAGTGCCCCGACTGACTCGGGTATATTATCTCAACATGGTTGTACGGCTCCCTGGACATCCTCAAGCACCACAGGTCTGTACCTCTGGCGATTTGACTCTCAGATAAGTGCCCCGTGCAACTCGGGTATATTATGTCAACTTATTTGTATGGTTCCCTAGACGCCCTCAAGCTGAGAAGAGTGCTCCAACGAACTCGGGTATATTATCTCTAACATGTTTGTGTGGCTCCTTAGCAATTTTAGGCTCAGAAAAGTGCCCCAACCGACTCGTGGATATTATCTCAACATGTTCGTACATCTCTTTGGACGCCCTCAACCACCACATGTTCATACGGCTCCTTGGAAGCCCTCAAGCACCACAGGTCCGTATCTGTGGTGATTTTAGGCTCAGAAAAGTGCCCCGACTGACTCGGGTATATTATCTCAACATGTTCATACGGCTCCCTGGATGTCCTCAAGCACCACAGGTCCCTACCTCTGGCAATTTTACTCTCAGATAAGTGCCCCATGCAACTCAGGTATATCATGTGAACTCTTTCGTATGGTTCCCTAGACACCCTCAATCACCACAGATCCGTACCTGTGGTGATTTTAGGATCAGAAAAGTGCCCCAACCGACTCGGATATATCAACATGTTCATACGGCTCCTTGGATGCCCTCAAACACCACAGGTCCGTACCTGTTGCTATTTTAGGATCAGAAAATTGCCCCGACCGACTCGGGTATATTATCTCAATATGTTCGTATGGCTCTTTGGACGCTCTCAAGCACCACAGGTCCATACCTGTGGTGATTTTAGGCTCAGAGAAGTGCCCCGACCGACTTAAGTATATTATCTCAACATGTTTGTACGGCTCCCTGGATGTCCCCTAGCACCACAGGTCCATACCTTTGGTGATTCTACACTCAGATAAGTGCCCCATGCAACTCGGGTATATTATATTTACATGTTCGTTTGGTTCCTTAGAGGCCCTTAAGCACCACAGGTGATTTTAGTCTCAAAAAAGTGCTCCGATCTACTTGGGTATATTATCTCAACATGTTTGTACGGCTCCTTGGAAGCCCTCATGCACCACAGGTCTCTGGCAATTCAAGGTTCAGAAAAGTGCCCCGAATTACTCGGGTATATTATCTCAATATGTTCGTATACCTCTTTAGATGCCCTCAAGCACCACAGGTCCGTACCTGTGGCGATTTTAGGCTCAGAAAAGTACCCCGACCGACTCGTGTATATTATCTCAACATGTTCATACGGCTCTTTGCATGTCCTCAAGCGCCACAGGTCCGTACCTGTGTTGATTTTAGGCTCAGAAAAGTGCCCGTCTAACTCGGGTATATTATGTCAACATATTCGTTCAGCTCCCTGAATGCCATCAAGCACCTCAGGTCCGTACCTGTGGCGATTTTAGGCTCAGAAACGTGCTCCGACCAACTTGGGTATATTATCTCAACATGTTCGTATGTCTCTGTGGACACCCTCAAGCACAAGAGGTTCGTACCTGTGGCACTTTTAGTCACAGAAAAGTGCCCCGACCAACTCAGGTATATTATCTCAACATGTTTGTACGGCTCCCTTGACGTCCTCAAGCACCACAGGTGTACCTCTGCCGATTTTACTCTTAGAAAACTGCCCCATGCAACTCAGGTATATTATATCAACTTGTTCGTATGGTTCCCTAGACGCTCTCAAGCACCACAGGTCTTTACCTGTGGCGATTTTATGCTCAGAAAAGTGCTCCGACCAAGTTGGGTATATTATCTCTTAACATGTTTGTTCGGCTCCTTGGAAGCCTTCAAGCAATTTTAGGCTCAGAAAAGTTCCACAAACGACTCGGGTATATTATATCATTATGTTCGTACAGCTATTTAGATGTCCTCAAGCGATTTTAGGCTCAGAAAAGTGCACCGACCGACTCGGGTATATTATCTCAACATGTTTGTACCGCTCTTTGGATGTCCTCAGATAAGTGCCCCGTGCAACTCAGGTATATTTTGTCAACATGTTCGTATGGTTCCCCAGACGACCTTAAGCACCACAGGTCCATACCTATGGTGATTTTTAGGCTCAGAAAAGTGCTCCTACCGACTCGGGTATATTATCTCATTATTTTTGTACGGCTCCTCGGAAGCTCTCAAGCACCACAGATCCGTACCTGTGGCAATTTTAGGCTCAGAAAAGTGCCCCAAACTACTCGGGTATATTATCTCAATATGTTCATACAGCTCTTTAGATGCCCTCAAGCACCACAGGTCCGTACCTGTGGCAATTTTAGACTTAGAAAAGTGCCCCGACCAACTCGTGTATATTATGTCAACATGTTCGTACAGCTTCCTCGACGCCATCAAGCACGATAGGTCCGTACCTGTGGCGATTCTATTCTCAGAAACATGCTCCGACCAACTTGGGTATATTATCTCAACATGTTCGTACAGCTCCATGGACATGTTCAAGCACAACAGGTCCATACCTGGTGCAATTTTAGTCTCAGAAAAGTGCCACGACCGAATCGGGTATATTATCTCAACATGTTCGTACGGACCCTTGGACACCCTCAAGCATCACCAGTCTGTACCTATGGCAATTTTAGTCTCAGAAAAGTACCCCAACCAACTCGGGTATATCATCTCAACATGTTCGTATAGCTCCTTTAGATGCCCTCAAGCACCATAGGTCCGTAACTCTGGCGATATTAGGCTCAGAAAATTGCCCGGTCTAACTCCGGTTTATTATCTAAACATGTTCGTACAGTTCAGTGGCGATTTCAGATCAGAAAAGTGCCCCAACCGACTCGGGTATATTATATGAACATATTCATACGGCTCTCTGGACGCCCTCAAGCACCGCAGGTCCGTACCTGTAGCGATTTTAGGATCGGACAAGTGCCCAGACCGACTTGGGTATATTATCTCAACGTGTTCATATGGCTCTTTGGACACCCTCAAGCACTACAGGTCCGTCCGTACCTGTGGCGATTTTAGGCTCAGAAAAGTGCCCCAACCGACTCGGGTATATTATGTCAACATGTTCGTATGGTTCCCTAGATGCCCTCAAGCACCATAGGTCCGTACCTGTGGCGATTTTAGGCTCAGAAAAGTTCTCCGACCGCCTCGGGTATATTATCTCAACATGTTTATATGACTCTTTGCACGCCCTCAAGCACCATAGGTCCGTACCTGTGGCAATTTTAGGCTCAGAAAAGTGCCCCGACCAACTCGGGTTTATCATCTCTTTGGACGCCGTCAGGCACCACAGGTCAGTACCTGTTGCGATTTTAGACTCGGAAAACTGCCCTGTCCAACTTGGGTATATTATGTCAACATGTTCGTACAGCTTCATGGACGCCAACAAGCACCACAGGTGATTTTTGACTCAGCAAAGTGCTCCGACTGACTCGGGTATATTATTTCAACATGTCTGTACGGCTCCGTGGACACCCTCAAGCACAACAGGTCTGTACCTGTGGCAATTTTAGTCTCAAAAAAGTGCCCGACCGACTCGGTTATATTATCTCAACATGTTCGTACGGCTCCCTGGATTTCCCCAAGCACCACAGGTCCGTACCTCTGGTGATTTTACTCTCAGATAAGTACCCCGTGCAACTCGGGTATATCATGTCAACTCTTTCATATGATTCCTTAGACGCCCTGAAGTACCACAGGTCCGTATCTTTGGCAATTTTAGGCTCAGAAAAGTGCTTCGACCGACTTGGGTATATTATCTCAACTTGTTCATACGGATCCGTAGACACTCTCAAACACAACAGGTCCGTTCCTGTGGCTATTTTTGTCTCAGAAAAGTGCCCCGACCGACTTGGGTATATTATCTCAATATGTTCGTATGGATTGTTGAACACACTCAAGCACCATAGGTCCGTACCTGTGGCAATTTTAGTCTCAGAAAAGTGCCCGGTCTAACTCCGATATATTACATCAACATGTTCATACGGCTCCTTGGATGCCCTCAAGCACCACAAGTCCGTACCTGTGGCGATTTTAGGCTCAGAAAAATACCCCGACCGACTCGGGTATATTATCTCAACATGTTCATACGGCTCCCTGGACGTCCTCAAGCACCACAGGTCCGTACCTGTGGCAATTTTAGTCTCAGAAAAATGCCCCAACCAACTTGGGTATATTATCTCAACATGTTCATACGGCTCCTTGGATACCCTCAAGCACCATAGGTCTGTACCTGTGGCGATTTTAGGCTCAGAAAAGTGCCCCAACCGACTCGGGTATATTATCTTAACAATGTTCATACAGCTCCTTGGACACCCTCAAGCACCTCAGGTCCTGTGGCGATTTCGGCTCAGAAAAGTGCACTGACTGACTCAGGTATATTATCTCATCATGTTCATAAGGTTCTTTGGACGTTCTCAAGCACCTGTGGCAATTTTAGGGTCAGAAAAGTGCCCCGACCTACTCGGGTATATTATCTCAACATGCTTGTATGGCTCCATGGACGTACTCAAGCATCACAGTTCCATACCTCTGGCGATTTTACACTGAGATAAGTGCCCTGTGGAACTCGGGTATATTATGTCAGCATGTTCGTATGGTTTTCTAGACGCCCTTAAGCACCACAGGTCCATACCTATGGCGATTTTAGGATCAGAAAAGTGCCCCGTCCAACTCGGTTATATTATGTGAACATGTTCGTATAGCTCTCTGGACACCATCAAGTACTACTGGTGTGTACCTGTGGCGGTTTCAGGCTCACAAAAGTGCTCCGATTCATTCGGGTATATTATCTCAACATGTTCGTACGGCTCCATGGACACCCTCAAGCACAATAGTTCCGTACCTGTGGCAATTTTATTCTCAGAAAAGTGCCCCGACTGACTTGGGTATATTATCTCAACATGTTCGTACGGCTCCTTGGACGCCCCCAAGCACCACAGATCCGTACCTATGGCGATTTTAGGCTCAGAAAAGTGCCCCGACTGACTTGGGTATATTATCTCAACATGTTCGTATGGCTCTTTGGACGCCCTCAAGCACCACAGGTCCATACTTGTGGCGATTATAGTGCCCCGTCCAACTCGGGTATATTATGTCAACATATTCGTACAGCTGCATGGACACCCTCAAGCACAACAGGTCCGTAACTGTGGCAATTTTAGTCTCAGAAAAGTGCCTCGACCGACTCGGGTATATAATCTCAACATTTTCTTACAGATTCTTGGACACCTTTAAGCACCACAGGTAGCAATTTTAGTCTCTGAAAAGTGCCCGAAGCAACTCGGGATATCATCTCAACATGTTTGTACGGCTCCTTGGAATGCCCTCAAGCACCATAGGTCCATACCTGTGGCGATATTAGGCTCAGAAAAGTGCCCGGTCTAACTCCGGTATATTATCTCAACATGTTCGTACAGTTCCTAGTCGCCCTCAAGTACCACAGGTCTGTACCTGTGGCGATTTTAGGATCAGAAAAGTGCCCCAACCAACTCGGGTATATTATATCAACATGTTCATACGACTTCTTGGACGTGCTCAAGAACCCCAGGTCCGTACCTGTTGCGATTTTAGGATCAGACAAGTGCCCTGACCGACTCGTGTATATTATCTCACCATGTTCGTGCGGCTATTTGGATGCTCTCAAGCACCACAGGTTCTTACCTATGGCGATTTTAGGCTCAGAAAATTGCCCAGTCCAACTCAGGTATATTATGTCAACATGTTCATTTGGCTCCCTGGATGCCATCAAGCACCACAGGTCGCGATTTTACACTGAGATAAGTGCCCCATGCAACTCCGGTATATTATGTCAACATGTTTGTATGGTTACCTTGACGCCACCAAGCACCACAAGTCCATACCTGTGGCAATTTTAGGCTCAGAAATGTGCTCCGACCGACTCAGGTATATTATATCAACATGTTCGTATGGCTCCGTGGACACCCTCAAGCACTACAGGTCCATTCCTGTGGCTATTTTAGTCTCAGAAAAGTGCCCTAAGCAACTCAGGTATTTCATCTCAACATGCTCATATGGCTCATTGGATGCCCTCAAGCACCATAGGTCCGTACCTGAGGCGATATTAGGGTCAGAAAAGTGCCCGGTCTATCTCCGCTACATTATCGCAACATATTTGTATAATTCCTAGAAGCCCTCAAGTACCACAGGTCCGTGCCTGTGGTGATTTTAGGCTCAAAAAAGTGCCCGGTCCAACTCGGGTATATTATGTCAACATGTTCATACAGCTCCCTGGACGCCATCAAGCACCACACGTTCATACCTGTGGTGATTTTACACTGAGATAAGTGCCCCATGCAACTAGGGTATATTACGTCAACATGTTCGTATGGTTCCCTAGACGCCATCAAGCACTACAGGTACTTGCCTGTTGCGATTTTAGGCTCAGAAAAGTACTCCGACCGACTTGGGTATATTATCTCAACATGTTCGTACGGCTGCGTGGACACCCTCAAGCACAACAGGTCCGTACCTGTGGCTATTTTAGTCTCAGAAAAGTGCCCCGACCGACTCTGGTATATTATCTCAACATGTTTGTACGGATCCTTGGACACCCTCAAGCACTACAGGTCCGTACCTGTGGCAGTTTTCATCTCAGAAAAGTGCCCCAACCATCTCGGGTATATCATCGCAACATGTTCGTACAGCTTTTTGAAAGCCCTCAAGCACCATAGGTCCGTACCTGTGGTGATATTAGGCATAGAAAAGTGCCCGGTCTAACTCTGGTATAGTAATCTCAACATGTTAGTACAGTTCCTCAGAAAAGTGCCCGGTCCAACTCGGGTATATTATGTCAACATGTTCATACAGCGCCCATGACGCCATCAAGCACCACACGTCTGTAACTTTGGTGGCTTTTCACTGAGATAAGTGCCGAGTGCAGCTCGGGTGTATTATGTCAGTATGTTCTTATGTTTCCCTAGACGCCATCAAGCACTACAGGTATGTACCTGTTGCAATTTTAGGCTCAGAAAAGTGCTCCGACCAACTCCGGAATATTATATCAACATATTCGTACGCCTCCGTGGATGTCCTCAAGCACCACAGGTCCGTACCTGTGGCAATTTTTGGTTCAGAAAAGTGCTCCGACCGACATGGGTATATTATCTCAACATGTTCGTACGGCTCCATGGACACCCTCAAGCACAACAGGTCTGTACCTATGGCCATTTTAGTCTCAGAAGAGTGCCCCGACCGACTCGGGTATATAATATCAACATGTTTATACGGATCCACGGACACCCTCAAGCACCACAGGTCCTTACCTGTGGCAATTTTAGTCTCAGAAAGGTGCCCCAACCAACTCGGGTATATCATCTCAGTATGTTCGTACGGCTTCTTGAAAGCCCTCAAGCACCATAGGTCCATACATGTGGCAATATCAGGCTCAGAAAAGTGCCCAGTCTAACTCTAGTATATTATCTCAGCATGTTCACATAGTTCCTAGATGCCCTCAAACACCACAGGTCTGTACCTATGGCGATTTTACTCTCAGAAAAGTGCCCCAACCGCCACGGATATATTATCTCAACATGTTCGTATGGCTCTTTGGACGCCCTCAAGCACCACACGTCCATACCTGTGTCGATTTTAGGCCCAGAAAAGTACTCCGTCCAACTCGGGTATATTATCAAAACATGTTTGTACAGCTCCTTGGACGTCCTCAAGCACCACAGGTCCGTACCTGTGGCAATTTTAGTGTCAGAAAAGTGTCCCAACCAACTCGGGTATATCATATCAACATGTTCATATGGCTCCTTGAAAGCCCTCAAGCACCAAAGGTCCATACCTGTGGCAATATTAGGCTCAGAAAAGTGCCCAGTCTAACTCTGGTATATTATCTCAACATGTTTGTACAGTTCCTAGACGCCCTGAAGTACCACAGGTCCATACCTCTGGTGATTTTACACACAGATAAGTGCCCCGTGAAACTCAGGTATATTATATCAACATGTTCGTATGTTTCCCTAGATGCCCTTAAGCAACCACCACAGGTGGTGATTTTTGACTCAGAAAAGTGCTCCTACCGACTCGGGTATATCATCTCAACATGTTTGTACGGCTCCTTGGAAGCCCTCAAGCACCACAGGTCCGTACCTGTGGCAATGTTAGGCTCAGAAAAGTTCCCCGACCGACTCGTGTATATTATGTCAACATGTTCCTACAGCTCCCTGGACACCATCAAGCATGACAGATCCATACCTGTGGAGATTTTAGGCTCAGAAAAGTGCTCTGAACAACTTACCTATATCATCTCAACATGTTCGTACGGACCCTTGGACACCTCAAGCACCATAGATCCGTACCTTTGGCGATATTAGGCTCAGAAAATTGCCCGGTGTAACTCTGGTATATTATCTCAACATGTTCGTACAGCTCCTAGATGCCCTCAAGTACCACAGGTACTTGTGGTGATTTTAGATCAGAAAAGTGCCCCAACTAACTCGAGTTAAGGTATATTATATCAACGTGTTCATATTTCTCTTTAGACGCCCTCAAGCACCACAGGTCCGTACCTGTTGCGATTTTAGGATCAGACAAGTGCCCAGACCGACTCGGGTATATTATCTCAATATGTTCATATGGCTCTTTGGATGCCCCCCAAGCACCACAGCTTCATACCTATGGCAATTTTAGGCTCAGAAAAGTGCCCCGACCGACTCGGGTATATTATCTCAACATGTTTGTATTGCTCCTTGGAAGCCCTCAAGCACCACAGGTCCTTACCTGTGGCAATTTTAGGTTCAGAAAAATGTCCTGAGCAACTCAGGTATATAATCTCAATATGTTCGTACGGCTCTTTAGATGCCCTCAAGCACTACAGGTACGTGCCTGTGGCAATTTTAGGCTCACAAAAGTGCCCCGACCAACTTGGTTTATCAGCTCAGCATGTTCGTATGGCTCTTTGTACACCGTCAAGCACCACAGGTCTCTACTTTTGGCGATTTTAGGCTCAGAAAAGTGCCCTGTCCAATTCAGGTATATTGTGTCAGCATGTTCATACAGCTTCCTGGATGCCAACAAGCACCACAGGTTCGTCCCTGTGGCGATTTTAGGCTCAGAAAAGTGCTCCAACCGACTCAGGTATATTATCTCAACATGTTCGTACGGCTCTGTGGACATCCTCAAGCACAACAGGTCCATACCTCTGGCAATTTTAGTCTCAGAAAAGTTTTCCGACCGAGTCGGGTATATTATCTGAACATTTTCGTATGGAATCTTGGACACCCTCAAGCACCACAGGTTGTACCTGTGGCACTTTTAGTCTCAGAAAAGTGCCCCAACCAACTCGGGTATATTATCTCAACATGTTTGTACGTCTCCTTGGATGCCCTTAAGCATAGGTATGTGGTGATATTAGGCTCAGAAAATAACCCAGTCTAACTCAGGTATATTATCTCAACATGTTCGTACAGTTCCTAGACACCCTCAAGTACCACAGGTCCATACCTGTGGCGATTAACAGATCAGAAAAGTGCCCCTACTGGCTTGGGTATATTATCTCAACATATTCATACGGCTCCTTGGACACCCTCAAACACCACAGGTGTTTTTAGGCTCAGAAAAGTGCCCCGACAGACTCAGGTATATTATCTGAGCATGTTCGTACGGCTCTTTGGATGCCATCAAGCACCTCAGGTCCATACCTGTGGTGATTTTAAGCTCAGAAAAGTGCCCGAATCGACTCGGGTATATTATCTCAACATTTTCGTACAGATTCTTGGACACCCTCAAACACCACAGGTCCGTACCTGTGGCAATTTTAGTCCTAGAAAAGTGCCCCAACCAACTCGGGGATATCACCTCAACATGTTCGTACGGCTCCTTGGATTTTAGGCTCAGAAAAGTGCCCCGACCGACTCAGGTATATTATCTCAACATGTTCGTACGGCTCTTTGGATGCCATCAAGCACCTCAGGTCCATGCCTGTGGTGATTTTAGGCTCAGAAAAGTGCCCCAACCGACTTGGGTCCCAACCAACTCGGGTATATTATCTCAACATTTTCGTACAGATCCATGGATACCCTCAAGCACCACAGATCGGTACCTGGTACCTGTGGCAATTTTAGTCCTAGAAAAGTGCCCCAACCAACTCGGGTATATCATCTCAACATGTTCGTATGGCTCCTTGGATGCCCTCAAGCACCATTGGTCCATACCTGTGGCGATTTTAGGATCAGAAAAGTGCCCCAACCGACTCAGGTATATAATATCAACATGTTCATACGGCTCCTTAGATGCCATCAAGCACCACAGTTCCGTACCTGTTTCAATTGTAGGATCAGAAAAGTGTTCCAACCACCTCGGGTATATCATCTCAACATGTTCGCACAGCTCCTTGGATGCCCTCAAACACCATAGGTCCATGCCTGTAGCGATTTTAGGCTCAGAAAAGTGCACCGAATGACTCGGGTTTATTATATCAATATGTTCATACGGCTCCTTCGATGCCCTCAAGCTTCACAGGTCCGTACCTGTTGCGATTTTAGGATCAGAAAAGTGCCCCAACCAACTTGGGTATATTATCTCAACATGTTCGTATGGCTCTTTGGACGCCCTCAAGCACCACAGGTCCATACCTGTGGCGATTTTAGGCTTAGAAAAATTCCCCAACATACTCGGGTATGTTATCTGAACATGCTCATATGGCTCCCTGGACGTACTCAAGCACCACAGGTCTGTACCTCTGGCGATTTTAGGCAATATTAGGCAATATTAGGCTCAGAAAAGTTCCCCGACCGACTCGTGTATATTATATCAACATGTTCGTACAGCTCCCTGGACGCCAGAAAAGTGCCCCGACCGACTCAGGTATATTATATATTATCTCAACATGTTCGTACGGCTCTTTGTATGCCATCAAGCACCTCAGGTCCATACCTGTGGTGATTTTAGGCTCAGAAAAGTGCCCCAACCGACTCGGGTATATTATCTCAACATTTTCGTACAGATCCTTGGACACCCTCAAGCACCACCTGTGGCAATTTTAGTCCTAGAAAATTTTCCTAACCAACTTGGGTATATCATCTCAACATGTTCGTATGGCTCCTTGGATTATCTCAGGCACCATAGGTCCGTACCTCTGGCGATATGAGGCTCAGAAAAGTACCCGGTCTAACTCCGGTATATTATCTCAACATGTTTGTACAGTTCCTAGATGCCCTCAAGTAACATAGGTCCGTACCTGTGACTCGAATATATTATATCAATATGTTCATATGGCTCCTTGGACACCCTCGAGTACCACAGGTCCATAAGTGTTGCGATTTTAGGATCAGACAAGTGCCCTGACCGACTTGGGTATTTTTCTTAACATGCTCGTACGGCTGTTTGGACGCCCTCAAGCACCACAGGTCCGCACCTGTGGCGATTTTCAGCTCAGAAAAGTGCCCCGACCGACTCGTTTATATTATCTCAATATGTTCGTACAGCTCCCTGGATGTCCTCAAGCACTACAGGTCTGTAACTCTGGCGATTTTACACTCAGATAAGTACCCTGTGCAACTCGGGTATATTATGTCAACATGTTCTTATGGTTCCCTAAACGCCCTTAAGCACCACAGGTCCGTCCATACCTGTGGCGATTTTAGGCTCAGAAAAGTGCTCCGACCAACTCGGGTATATTATCTCAACATGTTCGTACGGCTCTTTGCAAGCCCTCAAGCACCACAGGTCCATACCTGTGGCGATATTAGGCTCAGAAAAGTGCCCCGTCCAACTACAGTATATTATCTCAACATGTTGGTACGGCTCCTTGAATGCCCTCAAGCACCATAGGTCCATACCTGTGGCGATTTTACGCTCAGAAGAATGCTCATTGGAACTCGGGTATATTATCTCAACAAGTTTGTGCGGCTTCGTGGACACCCTCAAGCACCACAGGTGGCAATTTTAGTCTCAGAAAAGTACCCCGACCGACTCAGGTATATTATCTCAACATGTTCATATGGATCCTTCGACACCCTCAAGCACCACAGGTCCATACCTGTGGCGATATTAGGCTTAGAAAAGTGCCCCGTCTAACTGATATATTATCTCAGTATTTTCATATGGCTCCCTAGACACACTCAAGCATCACAGTGCTCCGACCGACTCGGGTATATTATCTCAACATGTTCGTACTGCTCAGTGACACCCTCAAGCGCCACAGGTCCATATCTGTGGCAATTTTAGGCTCAGAAAAGTGCCCCGACCGACTCGGGTATATTATCTCAGCATGTTCTTACGGCTCTTTAGACGCTCTCAAGCGCCTCAGGTCCATACCTGTGGCGATTTTAGGCTCAGAAAAGTGCCCCGTCCAACTCTGGTATATTATCTTAACATATTCGTACAGCTCCCTAGACTCCCTCAAGCACCACAGATCTGTACCTGTGGCGATTGTAGGCTCAGAAAAGTGCCCTGTGCATCTTGGGTATATTATCTCAACATGTTCGTACGGCTCTTTAGACGCCCTCAGGCACCACAGGTGGCGATTTTACACTCAGAAAAGTGCTTTGTCCACCTCAGGTATATTATCTCAACTTGTTCGTATGGTTGCCTAGACGCCATCAAGCACCACAGGTCCATACCTGTGGCGATTTTAGGCTCAGAAAAGTGCCCCGACCAACTCGGGTATATTATCTCAACATGTTCGTACAGCTCTCTGAACGCTGTCAAGCACCACAGGTCATACCTATGGGGATATTAGGCTCAGAAAAGTGCCCTGTCCAACTTCTGTATATTTTTTTTTCTGTGTTAGCTGAGATGGCACGGGCAGCTAAGGCCCTAATCAACATGTTAATACAGTTCCCTAAACGCCCTGTGGCGACTTTAAGCTCAGAAAAATGCCCCATGTAACTCTGCTATGTTATCTCACTATGTTCGTATGGCTCTTTAGACGCCCTCAAACACCACCTGTGGCGATGTTAGGCTCAGAAAAGTGCTCCGTCCGACTCGGGTATATTATCTCAACATTCCACAAAAACCCACTATTCGGAGAGTAAAAAATAGAAAAGCAGGAATTCTGTATAATTTCAGTCTACATCCTGAGACCCTCTTCAGCAGAAGAGGGTCTCAGGATGTAGACCAAAATTATACAGAACTCCTGTTTTTCTGTTTTTTACTCTCTGAATAGTAGGTTTTTGTGGAACTGATAGTAGTAACATTGCTGTTTATTGCTTTATCTCAACATGTTCGTATGGCTCCTTGGAAGCCCTCAAGCACCACAGGTCCATACCTGTGGCGATATTAGGCTCAGAAAAGTGCCCCTTCCAACTGCAGTATATTATTTCAACATGTTCGTACGGCCCCTTGGATGCCCTCAAGCATCACAGGCGATTTTATGCTTAGAAAAATACTCATTGGAAGTCGGGTGTACTATCTCAACATGTTCGTATAGTTCCCTAGACACCCTCAAGCACCACAGGTCCGTACCTGTGGCAATTTTAGTCTCAGGAAAGTGCCCCGACTGACTCGGGTATATTATTTCAACATGTTCTCACAGCTCCTTGGACGCCCTCAAGCACCTAAGGTCCGTACCTCTGGGGATATTAGGCTCAGAAAAGGTCCCCGTCTAACTTCCATATATTATCTCAGTATTTTCGGATGGCTCCCTAGACGCCCTCAAGCACCGACTCGGGTATATTATCTCAACATGTGGCGATTTTAGGCTCAGAAAAGTGCTCCAACCAACTCGGTTATATTATCTCAACATGTTCGCATGGCTCAGTGGACACCCTCAAGCACCACAGGTCCGTACATGTGTCAATTTTAGGCTCAGAAAAGTGCCCCGACCGCCTTGGGTATATTATCTCAAAATGTTCTTATGGCTCTTTAGACGCCCTCAAGCACCACCGGTCCGAACCTGTGGCGATTTTAGTCTCAGAAAAGTGCCTCGACTGACTTGGGTATATTATCTCAATATGTTCGTACGGCTCTCTGGATGCTCTCAAGCACTTGTGGCGATATTAGGCTCAAAAAAGTGCCCCGTCCAACTCCGGTATATTATCTCAACATGTTCGTACAGCTCCCTAGATGCCCTCAAGCACTACAGTCCATACCTGTGGCGACTTTAGGCTCAGAAAAATGCCCCATGTAACTCTGGTATATTATGTAAACATGTTCGTATGGTTCCCTAATTGATATCAAGCACCACAGGTCTGTACCTGTGGTGATTTTAGGTTCAGAAAAGTGCCCCAACCGACTCGAGTATATTATCTCAACATGTTCGTACGCCTCCTTCGATGCCTTCAAGCACCACAGTTTTACACTTAGAAAAATGCTCCATGCAACTCGGGTATATTATCTCAAAATGTTCGTATGGCTCTCTAGACGCCCTCAAGCACCACAGGTCCGTACCTGTGGTGGTTTTAGTCTCAGAAAAGTGCCCCAACCGACTCGGTTATATTATCTCAACATATTTGCACGACTCCCTAGACGCCCTCAAGCACCAGAGGTAAATTTAAGCTCAGAAAAGTGCCTTATCAAACTCTGGTATATTATCTCAACCTGTCCGTACAGCCCATTAGACGCCCTCAAGCACCACAGGTCCTTAACTGTGGCAATTTTAGGATCAGAAAAGTGCCCCGACTGACTTGGGTATATTATCTGAATATGTTCGTACACGTCCTTGGATGCCCTCAAGCACCATAGGTCAGTACCTGTGGCGATTTTAGGCTCAGAATAGTGCCCCGACCAACTTGGGTATATTATCTCAACATGTTCGTACTGCTCTTTAGACGCCCTCAAGCACCACAGGTGGCGATTTTATGCTCAGAAAAATGCCCCGACTGACTTGGGTATATTATCTCAATATGTTCTTATGGCTCCCTGGATGCTCTCAAGCAACACAGGTCCGTACCTGTGTCGATTTTAGGCTCAGAAAAGTACCCCAACAGACTCGGGTATATTATGTCAATATGTTCATACGGCCCCCTGGACGTCCTCAAGCACCACAGGTCCGTACCTTTGGTGATTTTAGTCTCAGAAAAGTGCCCCAACCGACTTAGGTATGTTATCTCAACATGTTCGTATGGCTCCTTGGACGCCCTCAAACACCACAGGTCTGTACCTGAGGTGATTTTTGAATCAGAAAAGTGCCCTGACCGACTCGAGTATATTATCTCAACATGTTCATACGCTCTTCGAATGCCTTCAAGCATCACAGGTCCATATGGACCTGTGGCAATTTTAGGCTCAGAAAAGTTCCCCAACCTACTTGGGTATATTATCCCAACATGTTTGTACGGCTCCTTGGACACCCTCAAGTACCATAGGTCCATACCTGTGGCGATATTAGGCTCAGAAAAGTGCCCCGTCCAACTTGGATATATCATGTCAACATGTTCGTATGGCTCCCTGGATGCCCTCAAGCCCCACAGGTCCATACCTGTGACAATATTAGGGTCAGAAAAATGCCCCATCCAACCATGGTATATTATCTCAACATGTTTATACAGCTCCATAGACGCCATCAAGCACCACAGGTCCGTCCGTACCTGTGGTGATTTTAGGCTCAGAAAAGTGCCTTGACCAACTTGGGTATATTATCTCAACATGTTTGTACGGTTCCATGGACGCCCTCAAGCACAACAGGTCCCCTACCTTTGGCAATTTTAAGCTCAGAAAAATGCCCTGACCGACTCGGGTATAGTATTTCAACATGTTTGTATGGCTTTTTAGATGCCCTCAAGTACCACAGGTGGCATTTTTAGGCTCAGAAAAGTGCCCCGACTGACTCGGGTATATTATCTTAACATGTTCGTACGGCTCCCTGGACGCTCTCAAGCACCACGGGTCTGTACCTGTGTCGATTTTAGGCTTAGAAAAGTCCCGACCAACTCGGGTCTATTATCTCAATATGTTCGTATGGCTTCCTGTACACCCTCAAGCACCACAGTTCCATACCTGTGGCAATTTTAGGCTCAGAAGTGCCCCGACCGACTCAGGTATATTATTTCAACATGTTCGTATGGCTCCATGGATGCCCTTAAGCACCATAGGTCATACCTGTGGCGATTTTATGCTCAGAAAAGTGCCCTGTGCAACTCGGGTATATTATCTCAACATGTTTGTACAGTTCTGTAGATGCCATCAAGCACCACACATCTGTACCTGTGGCGATTTTAGGCTCATCAACGAGACACTAGTGAGGTCCAAACCTTAACCTATTCCTGTATGTTTAAAGAAGCTCTTGTCATTGTGGTTGCAACCATGAAAGAAGCAGGCATTATCAAGCCCTATGGATCACCCTATTGTAGTCATACAGTTATGATGAGTAAGAAAGATGAAAGTATGTATATATCTGTGGCAACTACAGGAGTTTGACACTGCTGAACCCATGTCATACCAAGATATATACTGAATAAATTGAGCAACTCCAAGATCTTTACTAAGATGGATTTGGTAAAGGAATTTAT
Organism: Panulirus argus; assembly: GCA_038088735.1. Taxonomy (NCBI): domain Eukaryota; kingdom Metazoa; phylum Arthropoda; class Malacostraca; order Decapoda; family Palinuridae; genus Panulirus; species Panulirus argus. The sequence continues at coordinate 10,122 of JAYMFT010041331.1, read as the reverse complement.
TTCCATATCCCGCTAGACCCTGACGCAATTCCTTGCCTTAGCTGATATGCTTTCAAGTGTGTAAGACTGTGGAGACAAATGTAAGTTTCGAAAAATCCAGTGCTCTCTCTCTCTCTCTCATGACTGAAGGAATTATGGGCTGGTTTTAACCATTATTTTATTCACAAAACTAGCCTGAATGATACTCCCAAGGCATTGCAAGAGCTATACGGTGCAGAAATAAACTCTGTAAGGTTAAGAAATCAAACGATGACCCAAATATTGCAATGCAGTATAACACAGTCAGAAGGCAAATGAAAGGTCTTATCAAGGAAGCCAAGAGAGAATACAAAGTGAGTATTGCAAGAGATAGTAAGAGAGATCCTAAAAGATTTTATAGATGTATCAATAATTATAAACACATAAGGAGTGAAATAGGACCCATAGTAAATGAAGATGGAGAAACAATTGTGGATGTTAGAAGCATATTAACAACCTTGAACAAGTTTTTTATTTTCCTTTTTCAGCTAGAAAATGACACAAATTTTGAAACTGATGAATAGCACTCATGCAATACAAGAATTTACTGTCACAGTTAGAGAAGTACTAACACAGATAGATAAGTTGAGGACAAATAAAAGCCAAGCTCTTGAAAGTTCTTATCCATGAGTAATTAGAAATGTCCAACAGGAAATTACCATACCATTAACCCCTTATTTTCAGTAAATCTCTCCAGAATGGAATATTCCCACATGACTAGAGACTAGCAAATGTCACTCCTGTATACAGAAAGGGAAGCTGCGAATTGCCTGGTAATTAGTCCTGTTACCCTTGCATCGAATATTAGGGATAAAATTGTCACCCACCTGGAACAACACAGCCCGATCAATAATACAGAGGATGGTTTTAGAAGGCACAGATCATGCCTTACAAACCTCCTTGAATTTTATCATAAATTATTCAATACCCAAGACAAGACAAAAGCAGTAGATATAATATTTCTGGACTTCCTGAAAGTATTCAACAAAATCCCCCACGTTAAATTGATACACAAATGCTGGGCCATGGTGATTAATGGTTGCGTAGGAAATTGGATAGAAGCCTGGTTATGTGATGGAAGGCAGAAAGTCGTAATGAATAAAGAATCATCACCATGGTCACCTGTTACTAGTGGGGTCCCCTTAGGATCCCTACTTGGGCCTGTACTTTTCATTATTTATATTAGCAATATTAACTAGGGCTAAATAACAGTCTCCAAATTTGCACGACACAAAGATTGGCAGTGTCATATTAACTGAAGAAGTAGGCTAAGATTACAAGAGGATCTAGATAAAACTGCTGAATGGTCTAGTAAATGGCAAAAGCCATTTAACATCAATAAATATCAGCTGTTACAAGTAACTTCGATGAATGTCAGCTTTTACAAGTAGGAAACCTAAACAAAAAATAAACAAAACTTTTTATTATGAATTGATGGATTACAAGATAGGGGTAACCTATTGTAAGCGATCTATGGGGTCACTGTCTCCATTACTTCAAATTCTCCCAGCATTGCAATGAAACTGCCAAGAAAGAAAATACGATGTTAGGATTTATTAACAGAAACTTTATATACAAAAGTAAGGATGTGATATTGCCACTATACCTAAGTCTAGCTTGGCTGCACCTCGAATATACAGTGCAGTTTTCGGCCCCCAGTTTAAGCAAGGATATTCTTAAATTGGAAGCAGTGCTGTGAAAAGCAACTAAATTGATTACTTCCTTGCATAATAAACCATATGAGGAGAGACTACAGGTTGCTAATAAAAAATCCAGCAACCTTTGAACCTCATGGCTGCCAGATTTTCAATTTTTCCGGAAAATTGATTGATTGCCTTCTGACTATATATGTTGTATATATTGTAACAGAAAATGACTACAGTACTTTAAAGAAAGAAAAACACTGAATGGAAAGCAAATGAACTTTTAATGTTGAACAACTAAATAAAATGGTTTGGGTGCAGTAAAATGATACAGTACTCTACTGGTAACTTGCTGGACTTACAGCACAGTTCAGAAGAATTTTCAATTAGTACTGCACACAGTAGAAAAAGTGAAATACAGGTAGCATGTGGGTTGTCAGGATCATCATCACTAACTGGAACAACAGCATCCTTCAAAGCTTTGAAACCCAGGAATTTTTAAACTGAGCTCACCATGCAGGTACACACCACACTGAGATTCATGCCGGAAAACTGATGGAACTGGAATAACGATTGCCGGATTTTTGATTGGCAACCTGTACAAGAATTAAACTTGTACTCCCTAAGCAAGAGGTACCCATGGGACAAATTAACACAATGTCTCAAAATACTTACAGGATTCAACAATGTCGATATTGAAAATTTCTTTACAGTAGCACCAGCATTACCAATGAAAGGAAATGGATTAAAACTTAGAGGTAACTGAGTTAATCTGGACTGTATAAAATGTTTCAATACCATCGACATTTTTGATGTGTGGAATAAGCTCTCAGAAAATGTTGTTCAGAGCAACACCTTTAATGTCTTCAAAACTAAGCTTAATCATCACTTGTCATTTCCGGTATTGAATGATTCATCTAATCGGTCATCATAATGCAGTGGTATATCATGCTATCTTCTCAATCACTGATCTCCCCCTGGCCATGCTGTATTAACATATCAACATTGATTAAACCATGTCACCTGCTTTGAGAGAGTGAGTAAGAATTATTGTATCATTTTTCAACATCAGGAATGATATAGGCATGCTAAGTTGAGAGGATGGAGTTCAAGTTTATCTTTGCTATTATCTTTAAAACAAAAATTGAAGGTAGGCATGTTGCTAGTGATGGGAAGCATGTTTTGCATCCTGCATGTGCCGGAGGGAATGGAGGTTGGGGAGCGAGCCTTTGCTTTGCTTTGCTATCCTTTTCTTCTGCTGCTTTTAAGGGAGCTGCAATTTTTTTAAGTAGTGTTAAGGTCAGACCACCTTGCTTGGACCTTAGCTCTGTGTGCTCTCTTTCTCTCTCTCCTCTTTATTCATTCGCAAACCTTTTAACTGATGGTGTCTTCTATCAGACTGATATGCCTCATTCAAGAATTTTGTGGTTCAACCCTAGGACTGTAGCAAGTTGGGCAATAACATCCTCAACAGTGTGAGGTTGCTGATTGGTCAGAAGCAAGTCCAGGCCAAGCAAGCAGGCTGGTAATACTAAATGGGTGGTTTGATTAAAGGTAAGAGGCATTTCCTCACTAGAAGCAGAGGGTTAGAGGATCAGAACCTCCAGGGATCCAAAGGATTCTCTGTCTCATGGGACACTTTCTTGGCAAGAGTTTTTCTTCCTTCAGAACATACATTTATTTTAGTTTAAACTCAATGACTTTATTAATATGTTCTAAAACCCGCTTGCCCTATGCCACAATATTGGTTCAAATTTCCTTTTCTGTAGGTATTACTTTGGTTTTTGCTCCTGAGAGCTGGCTGTTTGTGTGCCCCCACCACTAGCTAGACCATGCAATACTTGACAAGTCGTTGCATCATTGACAAATCAAGGATGGGCAATTTTGACAACTGTGTCTTTCTATACACCCCGAAGCTTTAGAACTCTGTACACTTTGATGTCTTTCCCAATAATTATGACCTGGCACATTTTAAAAGACAGGTTTTTCACTTTCTCTAAAATTTGTAAATACATTCTCTTGTCTTCTCTTTTTCCCTTTCATAATCCTCCCTATATTTCAATTAAAACCCTGCTATTATGTGGACGTCTGTCTGTGACTTAAGCCTCCATCGTAAAAAAAACTGCAGGTTGTCTTACTACAGTGCTTTGGCTTCCAGATTTTTCTGTGTGCTGTCTAACCTATGAATGTGCAGATGCCATCTTATTTAGAAGTATTTTTTTCTGATTAGCAGTTCAAAATGGTTGTGACAATTTTTGCATATATTTAATGTTTACACATTGTTTTGTAGGTTGGTGATTACATTCTGACTCCTGATATTTGTGTAGAAAGAAAGAGCCTTAGTGACCTAATTGGGTCTCTGAACTCTGGACGTCTTTATAATCAAGCTCAAGCCATGACAAGATACTACAAACACCCCATTCTACTTATTGAGTTTGACCACAATAAGCCATTTCATCTGCAGGTAAGATGTTAATATTAATCAGTAGATTTTAATTGCAAGTTTCATAAAAGGTAACAGAACAGAGAGGGTTGATATTCTGAGTCTTTCATGTTTCTGTTTGTTGTTTGGATAATTTGCATAGTATAGCTGGAATTAAGAGGATAGACAAAATAATGAAAATGTGTAAATATGAGGGATAAAAAGTACGATCACATGAAGATTCACCCCAAAACGTTTTTCTTGGTTTGGCATAGTTGGGTTAGGTTCAAACCTAATCTAACCTAACCTAAGCTAACCAACTCTAACCTATCCTAGAAATCTGTTGGGAGGTGTGGGGGTATGGGTGGAGGGGATCTTCAGCTGATATGGAAAAAAGAAATGGGAAGTTGCTTGGATAAAAACCTGTTTTTTGTTAGTATGATCATGTAGAATGTTTTGGTAATGATAAATTGGCTTAAAAGGTATATGATAATATATTTGAAGGTACATAGAAGTGTTAATTTGCAGAATAGATGGAGAGATGCAATGAGAGATTCTGTTAGAGGTAAGAATATTTTGAGTGAGAGTTCCAAGATTATTATTTGGGATGGATTGACAGACAGGCCAAACTGACTGGACCAACTGACCGACTTTTATTTTGACTAACCTTGCTTTTACCTACATTTACTCTCAACTCTCTCCTTTCACACACTATCCCAAACTCGACACCAGTTTCTGCAGTTTCTCACAAAAATCTGGCTTCAGTGCCATGTCATTAGTAAACGAAGGACTCACCTCCAGGCTTCCCCCACCCTCAGCAGACTACATACCTGCTCCTCCCTGCAAGACCCTTGCATTAACCTCCCACACCACCCTATCCTTAAACAAATTAAACAGCCATGGTTACACCTCTGATGTAGATCCACCCTTGCCTAGAGATACTCATCCTTCAGTCTTCTTACTAGTACATGTGTCTTACTCTCTTGATGGAAGTTCTTCATTGCTTCTAAAAGCCGCCCTCCCACACCATATATTCACAACACCTCCCATAGCGTATCTCTGTCAAACTTTTAATATGCCTTCTCCAGATCCTTCAATGCTACATGCAGGTTCTTCGATTTCTTTTAAAAAATATTTCTCACACCCTCCACACACCCTCTTCCATTCCTAAGGATGCATAGTTCCTTCCCAGTCTGAAAGTCTGTGCATATGACCTTCCTCTCAGTCACCATTCTTCCACACAACACACCAGCCACAGGAGTCAGTTGTCGGTTAAGGAATAGCTGATCAGGCTGAGGGATTCAGAGGGAAAAATTGCAGAAATTATGTAAGGAATTAAATAATGGAGTGAGTAAATAGATAATGAGTTCAGAAGTGTTTTCCTTGTGGAAGACACTTTAATACCAATACCAATGACATGTAATGAATAGGAGATTTTGGAAATCATTGAGATATCAAGAAACAAGTTGACTGAATATCCAAAGGACTTGATCCAAACAAGGCTCATGGTTCTGATGAGATTTCATCATGTGTGCTGAAAAAATAGATAAACCTCTAGAATTACTGTTCAAGATGTCACTAAAGAGAGGCTTAGTGCCAGGGGAATGAAAAGGACAGACTTCATACCTATATATAAGAAAGGAGACCAGGAACAGGTGTTGAACTACAGACCAGTCTCACTTAAAAATGTGGTGTGTAAGGTTCTGGAAAAGATTATTAGAAAGGAATTGGATAACTTTCTATGGAGGAGAAATTTCTTAAGTGAGAGATAGCATGGATTCAGGGAAAGTAGGTCATGTGTAACTAACATCTTATATCTTTATGAGGGAGTAAGCTCTGACTTAGAGTAAAGGGAGGACAAGATGAACTGTCTGTATCTGGACTACTAGAAAGCATTTGACACTACCACATAGGAGACTGATCAAAAACATGGATCACCAAGCAGGATTAAGGGGAAAACTCCTGTGATAGATAGATTATCTCAGAAGGAGGGAACTAAGTACACATGTGAGAAGAACCTTTTCCAGCTGAGTTAAGGTGATTGACAGAGTACCATTGGGTTGGGTTCTGAGACCAATACTCTTCTTGATCAACATAATGATTTGCCTGAAGTTATGGAATCCTACATGAATATGTTTGCAGATGATGCAAAGGTCATAAGGAAAGTGAAAAGCGAGGAGGGTTGCATCAGCTTATAAGGGGACCTGAACAAACTTTAAAGTCAGTCTGAATTGCGGGTTGATGAAATTAAACCTGAGCAAATGTAAAGTGTTAGGATGGGACAAAGTGAAAGAGGGCTCAATATAATTACAGGTTGGCATCCCTAATTCGAAAATCCGAAATCTGAAATGCTCCAAAATCCAAAACTTTTGAGCAGCGACATGATGTTACAAATGGAGAATTCCACACTGAAACACATTATTTTTCCATTTAGCATATAAATTCAGACTCAGGAATGAAGATGATGACAAACAACCACAGACTGTCCAATGGGTGGCTGAGGCTGTGACATCTTAGTTTTCTGATGGTTGTGTTACACAAACTTTGTTTCATGCACAAAATTATTAGAACTATAATATAAATTACCTTCAGGCTCTTTGTATAAGGTGTATATGAAACATAAATGGATTTTGTGTTTAAACTTGGGTCCCATCCCCAAGATATTTCATTATGTATCTATTATCATGACAGATGTGGAAAACAGAATGGTATGGAAACAAATTGGTTAGAGCTGAGACATACCTCAATGTTTCGACTGTTCAACAGTCCTCCTCAGGAGGGACTGTATTCCCCAGCAAGTAATGGTCACCCGGTTGGATGCCTTGGCGTGTCGATCTTTGACTGGATCGCTTGTCCTGCTGCCTCCACTCATTCACAGCAACCTCTGCTGCCTGACGTGGCCAGCAGATGAACCCAGACCTTGTGTTAACATTGTTTTTGGTAGCAATATAAACGGCTGACGTCCCTACCAGAGACAACATTAACGCAAGGTCTAGGTTCATCTGCCAGTCACATCAGGTAGCAGAGATCGCTGTGAATGAGTGGAGGCAGCAGGACAAGCAATCCGATCAGAGAGTAACACGCCAAGGCATCCGACCAGGTGACCATCACTTGCTGGGAACACAGTCCTGAGAAAAACTGCTGGACGGTTGAAACATTGAGGTATGTCTCAGTTCAAACTTGTTTGTCTCCATACCATCCTGTTATCTCATTATGTATATGCAAATATTCCAAAATCCCAAAAAAATCCAAAATCCAAAACACTTCTGGTTCCAGGTATTTTAGATTAAGGAATACTCAACCTGTATTACCTAGCAGGAAATATGCTTCAGGATTCTGTGTGTGAGAAGGATTTGGAAGTTTACATTGTCCTTAACCTGTTGCCAAAGTCTCATATTTGGAGAATAGTTAAGGAGGCAACTTGCTAGCAAATATCAGAATAGCTTTCTAGCATATGGATAAGGAAATACTTAGCAAGCTATTTATATCATACATGAGGCCAAAACTAGAATATACTCCTCAGGTTTGGTCACTGCAATTAGAGAAGCACGAGGAGCTTAAAGAGAAGCTCTAGAGGAGGGCAACAAAGATGGTACCAGAATTAATAGAGCTAAACTACAAATAAGGTTTGGAGGCATTAAATTTACCCATATTGGAAGAGAGAAGAGTGAGGGTTGACATGATCACATCCTTTAAGTTTTTTGAGATTGATGATGTGGACAGTGGACACTACTTTGAGAAATGTAGGGACAGAGCCACCAGAGGACAGTACATGAAATTAGGTATGGAACATGTGAATAATGATGTAAAGAAATACTTTTATAGTATAAGAGTGGTGGATGAATGGAACAGATGACTGAAGATATGGCTCGTGCAGACAGCATATATAAATTTAAAAGGTTGTATGAGTGTTCAAGAGATGAGACCCCACAAATGTAAAACTTTCTCCCCATTCAGTACAAGTAGACAAAAAATAAGAATAGGTAATTATTCATCAAACATATTTGTGTAATTTGAACATTTACCCTAGTTTCCCCTGCCTTTATACAGTGACACTATTCAGGCATTCTGCCAGTGCTCAAGCACCTCACCATGAGCTCTTCATACACTAAAAACCCTAATTAACCAATCAACCTCACATTCACCCCCATTCTCAAGAAATTAAGCTGCAATCCCATCCACTCCACTTCATCTTGTAAAACACTTTCACCACCTGTTTCCTTTTCACCAAACCACTTTTCATGATTCTCTCACTTCACATAACTCCATGTTCCAAACATCTCACATCTTCCACTGTATCATTGAGCACATTTAACAGCCTTTCAAAATATTCACTGCATCCCCTCTTCACCTCATTTTTCCCTGTTGCCACATACCTGTTTGCCCACATCACTAATATTCCCATTTGTTCTCTTGTTTTTCTTACACTACTAATCTCCTTCCAAAACATATTCTTACCCTCCCTAAAGTTCCCTGATACTCACTCTTTCTAACTCTAATATTTCCCCTTTTTAGTCCCTCTACCTTCCTCTTGACCTTCTACCATTTTCTCTTTTACCTTTCCTGGTCACTTGCACTCCTTCCCAACAAATTACACCCATATACCTCTCTTTTCTCCTTCATTAGCAGCTTAACTTCCTCATCCCTCCACTCACTGTCCTTTCTTACCTTTCCACCTCCCACCCTCCACATGCCACACACTTCTTTTGCACATGTAATCATAGCTTCCATAAATAGCTACATTCATCAACCAGTCCCATAGCTTCATTTACTCTTAACTTTTAACATTCTGCACTCAATCTCATCTGGTGTCTCTTCTCACAAGCCTTTTTCCATGCTCACTCACTTTTACATCCCTCTTTCCATCAGTATTGTTTCCTCTTTTCCAAAGCCTCTGCAAACCTTCACCCCCGCCTCCATCAAGTAATGATCAGACATCCCACCAGCTGCCCCTCTCAACAAATTTACATCCAAGATTCTCTCCTTTACATGCATATCAAATAGTACATAGCCCAGTAATGCCCCCTTACCATCTTTCCTATTCACCCGTGTTTACTTATATATGTCCTTTAAACAAGGTTGTCCCAATAACCATTCCTTTCTCAGCACATAGCAACACAAGCTGTTCACCATTCTCATTCACAGCATGGAGTACCTTATGCCCCAAATTATACCCTCTATTGACACATTACCCACTCCGACATTCAGATTACCCATCGCTTATTATGAATCCCTTGCATCAGCACCGCTGACATATGCAATTAGCTCTTCCCAAAACACTCACCTTTGTTCTTTAGTCGCCTCATCTCTTGGTGCATAGGCATTAATAATCACAAATCTCCTGTGATCCACTTTCACTTTTACCGACATCAGTCTGGGGCTCACATTCTTACATTCTTTCACACATTCCCAACAACTCATTCTGTAGTAGTGCTACCCTTTCCTTACAGAACCCATGTAAACCATTCCCAAATCATTCTTCCCCTTTCCACTTCAGCTTTGTTTAGCTCAGAGCTAGATATCCATGTTCCTCTCCTTAAACATACAACCTCTTTTTCCCTTTGTTACATAAACACACATTCAGACACCCCAGCCTTAGCCTTCAAGGAGGATGTGCATCCTTGCTTGACTCCTTCTATCCCAAATGTTAGAAATAAAAAATACAAGAAGGGGAGATTTTCACTCCTGTCCTCTTTAGAAGTGTCCTGTGACACACGTGGAATATATAGGAAGTATTCTTTTTTCCCATTCCCCAAAAATGAAAGTTATTATTATTATTATTATTATTGTTATAATTATGATCATTATTATTATTTTATATTTATTTATATATCATACATGATCGCTGTTTCCTGTGTCATCGAGGTAGTGCCAGAAAACAGACGAAGAAAGACCCATCCACTCATATACCCATATATATATATATATATGGAACTATGGAAGCGGAAGTGAGTCATAGGGTAGGCGAGGGGGCGAGGGTTCTGGGAGCGATGAAAAATGTGTGGAAGGAGAGAACATTATCTTGGAGAGCAAAAATGG